>CAWUFW010012513.1:305000-537295 GCA_963921515.1 Calotriton arnoldi | reverse complement strand
TATACTAATAATATTAATTAAAAATATATTTACATGTAATAAAGTGCTAATTATTTGTAAATGATAAACAATATTTACTACAACATTATAATGTTACAATATTAAATAATAAATAAACATACAATGCTTTACTTTCTGTATATATATACCAAAAATGGTTATATAATTTGTATACATATATTACAATGTTACAAATGTTGTAAAATAATGACATAACATTTTTTTCCCTTAAAAATTCTATTAACGAATAAATGTATGTAAAATAATTTATGTTCCTTCAATAAAAATTGACAAATTTTATGTATATTTAATAATATCTATTGCATTGTATAAATAAATAAAAAAATTGTTTCTCTTTCTATCTACTTATACAAAAATAAAAAAAATTGAAAATAAAAAAGTCTAATTTATTTTTATATGTATATCTTATAATTAAATATTTTACTTAAATATATTAATTTGATAAATGTACCTTTTTAATTAACATTTGTTTTTTTACTAGAAAATTATAAACTATACATCACTTCCACAAGACAAATTCATTTTCACTACACATAATAAAATACATTTATATTCCTTCACATATAAAAACACATACAGTAAGTTTTCTACAACTCTTTATATAAAATAAATAAATACACATCAAATAACATATTTGTTATATAAATATTTAATATTAATTATAAATAATTATAAAAATATATTTCTACACAAACAAACATCACCAACTATTCCCAATACATTTAAACAATATTCATTAAATATGGTAAACTTAAACAATATATAATTTACTCTTCCCACTACACTTAAAATTTAGAAATAAAACATACAAAACATTAACCATATATAATTTACTATTCCCAATACAGTATTCATTAAATAATAAAAACTACTTTACATGGAACAAATTAAATGTACTATTCCCACTGCACTAATTAGTAATTCAGAGAAGTTGCTGGACACTAAACATATAACAATTACTATTCCCACTGCAGTAAGTATTAATTCAAGGAAGATGCAGGACACTAAACATATAAAATTACTATTCCCACTTCAGTCAAAATTAAGTCAGGGAAGGTGCTGCACATTAAACATATATAAATTACTATTCCCACTCCAGTAAGTATTAACTCAAGGAAGGTGCTGGACATTAAACATATATAAATTACTATTCCCACTTCAGTAAATATTAACTCAGGGAAGATGCTGGACACTAAACATATAAAATTACTATTCCCACTTCAGTAAAATTAAGTCAGGGAAGGTGCTGCACATTAAACATATATAAATTACTATTCCCACTCCAGTAATTATTAACTCAAGGAAGGTGCTGGACATTAAACATATATAAATTACTATTCCCACTCCAGTAAATATTAACTCAGGGAAGGTGCTGGACACTAAACATATAAAATTACTATTCCCACTACAGTCAAAATTAAGTCAGGGAAGGTGCTGGACATTAAACATATATAAATTACTATTCCCACTCCAGTAAGTATTAACTCAAGGAAGGTGCTGGACATTAAACATATATAAATTACTATTCCCACTTCAGTCAGTATTAACTCAGGGAAGGTGCTGGACATTAAACATATATAAATTACTATTCCCACTTCAGTAAATATTAACTCAGGGAAGATGCTGGACACTAAACATATAAAATTACTATTCCCACTTCAGTAAAATTAAGTCAGGGAAGGTGCTGGACATTAAACATATATAAATTACTATTCCCACTCCAGTAAGTATTAACTCAAGGAAGGTGCTGGACATTAAACATATATAAATTACTATTCCCACTCCAGTAAATATTAACTCAGGGAAGGTGCTGGACACTAAACATATATAAATTACTATTCCCACTCCAGTAAATATTAACTCAGGGAAGGTGCTGGACATTAAACATATATAAATTACTATTCCCACTCCAGTAAGTATTAACTCAAGGAAGGTGCTGGACATTAAACATATATAAATTACTATTCCCACTCCAGTAAGTATTAACTCAAGGAAGGTGCTGGACATTAAACATATCTAAATTACTATTCCCACTTCAGTCAGTATTAACTCAGGGAAGGTGCTGGACATTAAACATATATAAATAACTATTCCCACTACAGTAAGTATTAACTAAAGGAAGGTGCTGGACATTAAACATATATAAATTACTATTCCCACTTCAGTCAGTATTAACTCAGGAAAGGTGCTGGACATTAAACATATATAAATTACTATTCCCTCTGCAGTGAGTATTAAGTCAGGGAAGATGCTGGACACTAAATATATATGTTTTACAATATTAACAACTTTACCATTTTCCCCTAATAACCCAACATCCCAGTACTAAAAACAACTTACTATTTATATTTATAAATTACTTTTTTTCTTCTAATTATTTGCAATTTTTTAAATTTCTACTTAATAAATATTTTTAAAATATTATTTAAATAATACTTCCCACCTTTATCCCCTAATAACGAAACATCCCCTCCTAAAACAAAACATATATTTTAACTTTTTAATATAAATTTCGTTTTTTAAATTATTTTCTAATTTCTAAAAATTTTAAATTCATATCTAAATTTACACTGATATCTTTAAAATACTGCACACCCTTATCCCCTAATGACCCAACATCCCACTACTAAAACAAAAAATATATTTTAAATTTTTAATATAAATTTCGTTTTTTAAATTAATTTCGATTTTCTCAAATTTTTAAATTAATATCTAAATTTAAACTAATATTTTTTAAATACTCCCCACCCTTATCCCCTATTAACGCAACATCCCGCTCCTAAAAGAAAACATATATTTTACATATTTAATATAAATTTCGTTTTTTAAATTATTTTCTAATTTCTAAAAATTTTAAATTCATATCTAAATTTACACTGATATCTTTAAAATACTGCACACCCTTATCCCCTAATGACCCAACATCCCACTACTAAAACAAAAAATATATTTTAAATTTTTAAAATAAATTTCGTTTTTTAAATTAATTTCAATTTTCTCAAATTTTTATATTAATATCTAAATTTAAACTAATATTTTTTAAATACTCCCCACCCTTATCCCCTATTAACCCAACATCCCGCTCCTAAAAGAAAACATATATTTTACATATTTAATATAAATTTCGTTTTTTAAATTAATTTCAAATTTCTAAAAAATTTAAATTAATATCTAAATTTACACTAATATTTTTTAAATACTTCCCACCCTTATACACTAATAATCCAACATCCCACTACTAAAAGAAAACATATATTTTACATTTTTAATATAAATTTCGTTTTTTAAAATAATTTCGAATTTCTATAAATTTTCTATTTAAATATGAATTTACACTAAGGGGCACATTACGATACCCGGCGTAAAAAAATCCGCCAGGCATGGAAGCGGCAAAAATCCGCCCGCACACACCGCCTGAACACCGACCACGCCATTATGAGTACACAAACTGAAAACCGCCATCGGCGGAAAAATCATACAAAATACCGCCCGCCATCGTCCGAGTCGGAGTCAAACCGCCCGCCACGGACGGAAACACGCACGACAACACAAAACCGCCCGCCCTCACGGCCGACACACCGCACGTGAAATTACGATCGCACCGCCATGAGCGCGGAAAAACAACAAAAATACCGCCCGCCAGCGCAAACAACGCCGATGAGAATCGACACGGCAGAAGCCATGGCGCCCACGTACCTGCACAGAAACCATCCGCACACAAAACCAATAGCACACAACATGGCCAACAAGTCCACACAGCAAGGCACGCACAAATACACAAGCACAGTACACATCCCGAAAACACCCCCCGGACAAACAAAAAATACAAAGGCCAGAACCCCAGACACAACACACCTGAAAACAACAGACCATGAGGACACACCCACATAGGTGAGTACAAAAGCAGCACTCCCACAGACCACAACCCCTTGCTACATTGCAAACCAGAGAGGAGAGGAGAGGACACAGTGACACAGCAAGGACAGCAGCACACCACAGAAACGCACACATCACAACCACCACCACCACCACCACCAAACACCGGCACCACAAACCCCCTGCACATTACACAACACACACCGCACCAGCACCACAAACACCATGGCACCACAAAGGATGCCCAAGTTCACGCCCATGGAGCTGACGGTCATGGTCGACGAGATCATCAAGGTGTACCCACAAATCTATGGGAACATGGTCCAGCACACACCACTAGCCACCAGAAACAGAATGTGGCCCGGATCGTAGACCAGGTCAATGCAGTCGGGACCCTGCCCAGGAACAGAACCGAGATAAACAAACGTTGGAATGACGTAAAGAGCCTGGTCAAGAAGAAGGAGGGCAAAAACAGAGAGCTGGCTGCCGTCACTGGCGGAGGGAATCCCGCGCTCTTTAAGACCTTCAAAGCGTGGGAGGAGAAGGTGCGAGTCGTAATACATCCGGAGATCCTCGCCGGATTAGCAGGGGGAGTGGAGGCTGGTAAGTACAAACTAATGTATACCAGCACACCGCTATGTACACACATGCGCAACCACCATGCCACAGCTCCCAGGGACAAACACCCCCATGTCCAGCACACAATACACAACACATCACACGCACATGCAACAGACACTACCACACACAGGCCAAACCGAACAACTGTAAGATGCGTGGGGACATGTGTACACTAAGCCAGCCACGTAACCACCAACAGGTCCACAAATATGCCAGAAGCGCCACAACGAGCACCCGCCACACCCATGTGTCCGCCACAGCTGCACCAACTGACAAGTAACAGGTAAGTGGCAGGAACACAAAGTGCAGTGGGTCGGAGGGGGACAGCTGAAGTACAACACCCACCAGGCCCCCACTCCCACAGACCAGCAAGGTGGAGCACTCCCCACACCCATGTGTCAGGCACAGCTGCACCAACTGACAAGTAACAGGTAAGTGGCAGGAACACAAAGTGCAGTGGGTCGGAGGGGGACAGCTGAAGTACAACACCCACCAGGCCCCCACTCCCACAGACCAGCAAGGTGGAGCACTCCCCACACCCATGTGTCAGGCACAGCTGCACCAACCGACAAGTAACAGGTAAGTGGCAGGAACACAAAGTGCAGTGGGTGGGACGGTGGACAGCCCAAGTACAACACACACCAGGCCCCAGTCCCACAGCACAGCAAGGAGGAGCATCCCCCACACCCCACACCCACGTGTCAGCCACCGCAGTGCACAACGACAGCCGAAAGGCAGACATCACGGTCCACAGCAATCGGTGTCAGTGGGTGTACAGCCACCCCCACGACCCACTACACCCCCCACCCCCACAGACCTGCAACATGGAGCACCCCCGCTAAGAGCCATGTGGCATCCAGTACAGTGCACGCACGAACAACTTGCAGGTGGGAAACTGGACAGGGCTGGATTACTGGAGGCATGAGGACCATAACACCACCAACACGTGGGACATGTCACGTAGCACACGAACACGCAGCACCGCCCACCGTCACGAACAAGTGAACAATGTGCACACGGACATGAACAGCAGACTCACACCCCACATGACCCATCACAGACATAGCAACACCCAAGGAGCCACGTCTGCATGCACAAGCCACACTGAATATAGTCCCACACGGCAGCCACTGTGCAACTCATCACACACAACCGAAACACCATTGAAGTCCTGTCCATGTAGCCCCTACTGCCTGTCAACCACACACCCCACAACTACGCCTATGTAAGACAAACAACACTAGACGCAACAGAGCGGAACAACAGAAATGCACACGAACACCACTGAACCCATCAAACACACAGACACACAATGCACATACAACATACCATCCATCCCATCCGTCAGCCCCAGTCTCATGAAAGGCATGTCATCCGCACAGCTGCCACACATACAGCAGTCACGCTAAGACACATGCCCATGACCAACCATGTGCCAGAAGTCAATTAAGCGCACGACACACTGTGAGCAACAACACACAACATGGGCCACACCCCCCGAGCACTGCAGTGATGCACATGGCACAGGGCAGCACGCACACCAAGGAGATGGGACAACTGCAATACGTTGGCTGGCACACAACTATCACTCACTCATAACGATGCGTCCAATGCCATGTCCAGTAACCACAACAGACAGCAAATATGCAGGGCATGTCAGGCATGCACACACCTCAGACCATGCACTGTCATGCTGCCACAACACATGTCACGTTCGGCACCCATGGCTCACAGCATGTACCCCAAAAGCATATACCCTCCCAAATGCAAATCTGGGGCATGGCCCCCATGTTGCCATATGCGTTCCTAAGCGTTCCATTTGAACTCCAAAAGCAAAGTACAAACCAGACCCAGGATGGGCCAGGAGCCCGCATACACCAGAGTCACAATGAGTAGGGGCACAGCAACACACCCATTGGCATGGCCAATCCGTCCCATGCCACATGTGCACAGCACACAGTCCCATTGCCTAGCACACACAACTACAGATGCCACAGCCACACACTCGCCTCCGGGAAATCCATGTACGAGATTGCACGAACTGCCAATGTCAGACGACTAATACATACTTCGCCAGGTGCAACACAATAACAAATCTCATTCTCTCCACAGGTGACGAACTGCTGGACGCTGGGGATGGAGACAGCAGCCAGCACAGCCAGCCTACAAGCCCCCAACGAGGACACACGGATCTGGAGGATCTGTCCACCTCTTCGGACACGGACCACCAAGCTGGCCCATCTGGCGTGGCAGGGCCCAGCCGCTCCCCAGGACCCCTCCTACCCACCAACCCATCATCCAGGGATGCTGAACAGTCCCAGTCCCCTGCTGCCACTGTCGTTGCGGCCACACCCACGGTCATTGCGGCCACTACCACTGCCGCAACCGCCACCATCGCCGCACCGACCACCACCGCCTCCA
This sequence comes from Calotriton arnoldi, assembly GCA_963921515.1. Taxonomy (NCBI): domain Eukaryota; kingdom Metazoa; phylum Chordata; class Amphibia; order Caudata; family Salamandridae; genus Calotriton; species Calotriton arnoldi. Next base: position 530,356 of record CAWUFW010012513.1, on the reverse strand, counting down.
CCACCACCACGTCTTCGCTGGCACCAGCCCCAGCGCAGGTGGTGGCCCGGCCGACTGGATCCACCCTGGGAGCCACAGCGAGGACCGTGGTGAGCAATGTGGCTAGTGGGCAGGCCGGTGGCAGCAGGACTGGTAGGAGGAGCAGGGTCAGGGAAACGCCAGCCTCCCCTGGGAGCCATGCCCTGCCTCAAATGGACAGAGTCCTTGGGGCCTATGAAGAGGCCCAAGGACAATGGGCCAGGTCTGCTACTGACACGCGGGAGGTGCTGGGGGTGCTGAGGTCCATGGACGCCCATATGGGCCAATTCGTGTCCCGTATGGACCAACTCGTGGACCTCATGGGCCAGCTGGTGGTGGCGGTGGGGTCACAGGCAAGGCCAGCAACACCACCTCCGCCACCACCTGCTAGGGCGCAGGCTCGGGCAGCAGTGTCCACTTCCCCTGCGTCCACAGCCAGTGAGCACACCTCACCCACCACCAGCAGGTCGCCACCACACACCCCCTCCCAAACGTGGAAGGGGCCGTCCGAAGAGGAAACAGATCTCCCGGGAGGACTTCGCACGCTCCAGTCGCAAGTGAGGCAGCCAGCCAGCCTTCCGCCAGCCTTCCTTGACCAGCCACTGCATTGACTTGCTCTACGATCCCACTCCACACAGCCATCTGGATGGCATGTGTGTGTTGGACTATGGACATAGAACCAGTGGGTACACCCTGATCATCACGCAGCCATGACCGACAGCTCATTGTCACTGCACGCACCACTTTTGTCATCACCTTACACACAATCACATGTCACAGTTTGTAATAAATGCACCTTTTTCACTAACTGCTGTTTGTGCCCTGTGTCTTTATTGTACGGAATACAACGGCCACCTTGGGCGGAAAGGCACCTGATGCGTGGCATGGAAATGGAATCCGGAGGGCCTGTAGGGACCTAGGGGTGGGAGACAGAACAGGAGCACATTCAATGAGTGTGTCACACACCCATCACACAGTACATGTCAACAACTACAAGCAATGTACACACATCGCACAGAGCAATAGGGCACAATGCCACAGCCACCAACAGTGGCATACTACCCTGGCCATGGAGCGTTGACACACTGCACGCAGTGAACATACGGCCACCCTGACACAGCACACAGACACCTGCATAGATACAGACACATCATCCGTCGTACATGGACACTCACCGTCAAGTGAAGTAGCGGGCGATGAGCTGCTGGCGCACATTCCCAGCTTCCTCCTCTCCGCTGTCCACCTCACTCGAGCTGTCCTGGTCTGCGGGCTGGGGCCCTGGTTGATCTCCGTCATCCACAATGAGGGGGATCTGCTTCCGAATGGCCAGATTGTGCAGCATGCAGCACGCCACCACTATCTGGCACACCTTCTGTGGGGAGTACGCCAGTGCACCCCGGTGCGGTCCAGGCACCTGAACCTGGACTTGAGGAGGCCAAAGGTACGCTCGACCACACGTCTGGTCTTCCCATGTGCCTCATTGTATCGATCGTCTGCTGGGGTGCGAGGATTCCTCAATGGACTGAGCAGCCATGCCCCATTCGGATACGCAGAGTCACCTGGGTGTGAGGGACACAGAGAACCGTTGCTATTCCAACTGGACAGGGGACAGCATCGCACAACCAGCACGCTACACCACTCCACATACTCACCGACAATACAGCCACGATCCTGTTGCAGATTGGCCATCAGTCGTGGCAAGATGCTGTTGCGCATTATGTGTGCGTCATGGGCCGAGCCTGGAAACTTTGCACACACGTGGGTGATCACCATGTCCGCAAGGCACACCACTTGCACATTCAGGGAGTGCGTGTGCTTCCTGTTGCGGTACAGGTGCTCAGTGGCCTGTGGTGGAACAAGGCCAACATGAGTGCAGTCAATGGCTCCCACGACGTGTGGGATTCTGCCAAGGGCATAGAATGCACCCTTCACTGCCGCCAATTCACGAGCCCTGGGGAATCTGATGTACCTGTTCCGGTACAGCATCATGGCTGCCAGTACATCCCTCAGCACCTTGCTGAACATGGGCTGGGACATCCCTCCTCCACTGCCCACTGTGTGCTGGAATGACCCAGTGGCGAAGAAATGCATGGCGGCCATCACCTTAGCCGTGGGGGTGACAGCAGTCGGATACACCCTGCGGGGACGGAGATGGGGCTCTAACATGGCACACAGTCGATGCAGAGTTGGCCTGTCCAGCCGAAACTTCCTGATTACCTCTGTATCGTCCATGTCCGCCAGCAATTGGTATGGGCGGTCAATGTTCGGTCTCCGCCTGGGTTAAATGGCAGAGGACACATGTCAAAGCAACACGGCACATAGCAATTTCGCATACACATCACTGACATGACTGAGCAAGCACATGAGCCACAGCCCAGCTGTCAAGCTGGGACGGCACGGCCACAATACACTTACACAGGTCTCCCAACAATGGCAATGGCAAGTGAGACATACCACTGCCATGTGCATGCACATGGGGATCTAGGCCCCAATGACTTGCGGGGCGTGCTGATGGGGACTGACTGCATATTCGTCAAGCGGCAACGCCACGGCAACATGAGTGTCTGCTGAGCATGGTACTGCTTCCGAGGCTGGATGAGTATGGCACACGACGACGACGATGTGGGCACGGGCTGAGCGGCCAATACAAGTGGGACCTGTGGCACGAGGGGATATGAGACAGTAGTAGGTGTCAGCACTGCACCCTATGTACAGCACTGTACGGATCACAGCTCCCGAAACATTGACTGGTGTCCACATTGACAGCCCCATGCCAAGACGGCTGTGTGCTTGCAGTCACACGTCACAGGTGAGAGGTTACATTGCACGTGCCAGGTGGCAGTCGTACATAGTGGGAGCTGGCATGTGTGTGCATGTGTCTCCTGTTCAGGATCCACCAGATGGGCGCTGACTCTGTACTGACCATTGGACACAGCATGTTCCGTGGAAGGCTTGTGTGTGTGGGATGGTGGCACTGGATGTGCCTCCGTTGGGTGGGGGCCATGCACAGGGCGGGTACGTCGATGATTGCGCATTGTTGGTCACGGTGGGTGCACCAGCTAAGATGTGTTGCCCTGTGTTCAATTCCTATGTCCGCATGATGATGGACTGTGGATGTGGGCAGACTACACATTGGTCGATGTGCTGTCTATATGCATGTGCCTTCACACCAGGCACAGCTGCCCCTGCACATGTGACCCCTGCTGGACTCGCTGCTGGGTCTGTGGAGCTGATGCACCTTCTGCGCGTGGGGCGGACAGCTCTCCTCACTTCCCTCATTGCGCATGTCATGTCTTTGCCGCAGGTGACATGGATCATGGAGGGCCCACATGTACGCGTGGGTAGGCTACACATGATTGTTCACTGGTCGCCACCCCCAGTCAGTGTTTCGAATGGGAAGGTTGTCGTGCTGGTGGTATGTTCGATGTGGCGGATGGGCGGGCCTAGGTGCGGGCTTACATTCCGGACATGGGGGGTAGTTGGATTGGCGACTAGTTGCAGTACACACGGGACACGTCTCTTCCTTTCCACATCTGGGTCATCCCTTGTACTAACTGACAGTGATACAGTCATCTTCGCCCCAGCCCTCATGTCCTCCCCTCGCCCCCAATATGCATGCTCACCTGTGAGGCTAGCGCTTGCACAGGCAGCCCCAAGCTCGCACCAGAGAGGGCAAGGAGTGTATGTGTGGGTCCAGTTGCACGAGTGGGCTGTCTCAGGGTATGATGTGTGGCGGGACACCGTCCACCTGCGTGGTGCCCCAAATGGAGACCCGGCCTGCATGGACTATGCATCACAGTCTTCGCCTTCCGGATCCGCCACCTGCGACACCCAGTGGCTGTGGCTGCCCTTGCGGCCATGCCGCGTCCGTCTGTGGCTGATGGCCCACACATTCACTCTTTGGCCTCTCTGGGGAGGGCTCAGGGGTGGTGGCGCACGCGCTTGCACTTAGTCGCAATGGCATGTGGCGTGGTTGGTATGATGGGCAATGGATGGGATGGTGCGAGCCACCTCCCGTGACGTCAGTGCTGCTCGTGCTGTGGTGCGTCCCCCTACACTTCCATTTGACTTTTTGCCATGCTGGACGTTGAGGTTCTATTGCCTGCGTGATATGACCAGGAGGAGCGCGAGGAGACCTCTCACACACCATGCTCCACTGCCATCCCGTGCCCTGTATCGCATGTGCGGATTGACTATGTTGGGGTTACACCTGGTCGACTGGGGCTGTGTGTGCCTTGTCAAGGGGCATGGCGGGCGCACAACAGGATCCAGCTCGTCCACAGAGGGTGGGCTGAGGTGCGCCTGGTACCGCTTTGTACGTGTGCCCGGCTGCTGTGCACACACGTGTTCACTCCCCCCGACAGGTGTCCTCTCACAATGCCCAGGGAAGCGGTGGTGTACTGTTCATGAGCCCTCCCAACACGGCGTGCTCCAACTTGGCATGTGCGCATCTACCCGTCGCACCCACCCACCTGAGCACTGCGTCCATACGACTTCACACGACACATGTGTGTCTTCCACAGTAGTGCTACTCATTTGCGTTGACATCCAATACCAGTGGACTACATGGTCATGTCACGACTGCCGTGTACTTCACATACTCTCATCCTCTCTCATTCGTACTTGTGAAATGAGTCAGCGGAGACAGTTCTGGTTTCAAACATTATATTGAGTCTTCTGTCCTCTGTGATGCAGTATAGTGGACACTACTGGCAGCGGAATACATATTGAGGATATACTGAGCATGATTACAAATGGGATAGGGTGTGGGGTTACATCTGCTTGGCCAAGGCTGTGCTAATGTACATTTACGTATAGCTGCGGAGCTGCGGACTTTGACACAGACGGTATACATGTAGCCTACCAGACCGCTCGGCATCATGGGCACAGTCCATCTCAGTTCCATGTGACAGGTTTGCTGCGGTTGTTCCTCATGCACGCGTGCATGTGAGATGACATCAGGGCATGTGCTTGCGTGCATGCAGCGGCGTGCCACTTGTTGTTGCACTGTGGTGGTTACTGGACATGTCACAGTCACTGGGGTCGTGTTGTTGTTGTATGCACTTGTCGTCCATGCAAAGGTCCTGGTATGGGATTCCCGGGCGGGGGTGGGAGGGGTGCAGCACCCACAGACTCCAGGCGACCTATTCATGTCCACTGAGCGGTGTGTGTGTCCATGTGCGCTGGATCCATGTCGTGTCCTGGTTGTTCGTGCAGTTCCGTCCATGTGGGTGCGATGCACAGAGCCCATGCCACTGCCTCCCACGATGCATGCGGTGTTCCTGGATGTGATGGGGAACAGTGTGCATGTCCCGGTCATATCCGATGTCATGGCGATGTCGTTGATGGTGTGGTTACAGTTGCCGGTCGTTTGGTATGGCTGTTGTGGTGGTGACTGGCCAGTCCGTGCGGAAGCTGAGCATGGGTGCGGGGTTGGACTTCATAGGTCAGTCGGGGAACCTGCGTTGTGGTCCGACGTATTTACAGGTTGTCAGGTATGCGATGCCGTCCAGCAGGGCTTCCATGTCATTGGTGGTGTACATGTTTGCCAGCCAATGAAGCGGATGGTGGCTGTCAAGGTGTTGTTCGTAGGTTGTCCCTTGGAGGACCATGATGGGGCATGCTGGGTGACATTCGATGTAGCTGTTCTCGATGATCCGTCGTGTGGAGGCACAGTGGTTCCATTTCAGTGCGCGTGCGATGTTGGCCACATACGCCATGCCCCCATAGGCAGAGCAGGCCCTGTCGTGTGCGTCCAGAGGGAGGAGTAGTGGTAGCAGGTCCGCCTTCAGACATGCCGGGTTGGAGAGGCATATCTCGACGGGATGCTGGTAGGGACACCTCCGACAGTAGAAGACGGGCATGACGCAGCTGAACAATGTGATGCGGTAAGTCAGTCGGTAACTTACGTTCAGCAGGGACAGGAGATCGCATCCCAATGTATGTATCGTGCTGGTTTGGTACAGCTTGAGCTCTTCGGCGTAGTTGGGTAGGTGTGTTGCGGTTGCCATTTCGCAGCGGTGCGTTGTGGTGGCGTGCTCCGGCTGTGTGTGCAGTCTGCAATGTGCACGCTCCGAGGTTGCTGTGAGCTCTGTGTAGTCGTAGGGAGACAGGACTTGTGTTCTGTTGGCTTGTTTGGAGGACACGGGCCCTCTTCCCACATGCTTCTCAGACAGTTCAAGGTCAGTGCTGTGTGACTCCTTCCAATTAACTTGCATGTGGCCGACATGGGGGAGTGTTTTCTTCTTTCTTCCCCGTCCGTTGTGTGCTTCTGTGATATGCGCTATCTGCCGTGTGGACGGTCTCCTCGGCATGCCTGTGTTGGTCTATTCTTGGACAATGGCTGTATTCACCGGCTTCTGTCGTAGGGCTGTGGTTTCGGTGTTGGAATGGAAGGTCATTCAGTGCTGTCTGCTCTCCCTTGTGTGGGCGGCAGGCTGCCTTTCCGCTCTGCGTTGGGCCTTGTGTGTGGATGTAATTCTTGGGCCACCTGTTGTCGGTCACCGGGCTCTTTGGTGTTCCGTTTCATGTGTCTTGTTCATATGTGCAGGGTGGTATGGGTTTTTCAGTGTGGTACTGGCGTTCCTCTTCCCGAAGGGGCCCTGCTTCTCCTAGTTGGTGTTGCCGCCGCTGTGTGCTTCGCCATGTTTGTTACACTGGGGTGTGTCCTGCTGTTGCGTGACTTCACTGACATGTGTGCGTCGGTTGTGTGGCGTTGGGTGTTGTCCGTGAATTGGGCGTTGGGGACATGTCTGTGGCCGGCCTGTCACGTGTCATGTACGTTCGAGGTGGGGCTGGTGTGTGTGCTGCTTGGTTGTGTCCCTGTGTCTGTGTGCGACGCATGCATGGCGCTGCGGTTGGCCTCTGCGTTGTGCGCATGTGTGGCGGCGTCATCGGCGCTTTGGGGCCGTGACGGGGTGGTTGGTTCCTAGTCCCAGGTGGTGTGTACACATGTGTTCCGCGATGTTAGGATTTGGCCTGTGTGTCATATGTGGATGCGATGGTGGATGTGTAGTGTGCACGCGCTGGTGGGGGGTTGTCCGCTTTTTCCTCCCTTGCACTGTGTGCGCTGTTTGCGTGCACTTGTTGTGTGTGTGCCTACCTGCGTCTCCGCGGTACGTTGCGTCCTTGGTGGTGCATCAGCAGAAGCATGGGAAGGGCCTGCAGTGCTGGATTCATGCCCGGGGTGCCGCTTCTTCGTTGTCCGTGCTCTGCGTCCGTGTTTCCGCCTCTCTTTCACGTGCGGTGTCTCTTTGCCGTGGGAGCCGTTTGTTTGCGGCATCGTAATTTATGCGCCGGGCGGGACGTGTTTCGTCGGACGGTGTGTGTCAGTTGTGCTGCGCCGCTACGTGTGCGGGCGCACTTTGATGGCGGACGGTGTTGCTGGCTTGCCGGCGGTGTTTGGCCTGCTTTTCGCATCGTAATTGGGCGGGCGTGTGGACTGCTGCGTGCCGGCGGTAACTGGTGGTTTTTGCATCCGCCAGCACGGCGGTAGTGCTTCCGCCCGCCATCGTAATGGGCCCCTAATATTTTTAAATTACTCCCCACCCTTATCCCCTAATAACCCAACATCCCGCTCCTAAAAAAACCATATATTTTACACTTTTAATATACATTTTATTTTTTAAATTAATTTCTAATTTCTAAAAATTTAAAATTAATATCTAAATTTACACTAATATTTTTAAAATACTCCCCACCTTTTACCCCTAATAACTAAACATCTCGCTCCTAAAACATATATTACAATTTTTTTTTAATACATTTTCACACTAATTTTAATACATTTTTAATAATACAAAATTAATAACAGTACATAATATTTAATTATTGACTAAAAATTAATATTTTACAGTTTCTATATATTTTTTCGATATTTTTTACAATACTAACAATTCGATATTATCTACTTACGATATTACTTATTCGATATTTTGTACTTCGATATTTTTTAAAGAAATAAAATAACGATATTTTTGATTACGATATTCATGTATACGATATTATCTAACATTCGATATTGCAACTTCGATATTACTACAATTCGATATTTATCATTCGATATAATACCTATTCACCTACCACTACTACCACCCTTAGCCATGGGGGTGCCAGATGCCTACCACTACTACCACCCTTAGCCAGGGGGGGCAGGATGCCTACCACCACTACCACCCTCACCCAGGGGGGGCTGGATGCCTAACACTACTACCACCCTTAGCCAGGGGGGGCTGGATGCCTACCACCACCCTTAGCCAGGGGGGGCTGGATGCCTACCACTACTACCACTCTCACCCAGGGGGGCAGGATGCCTACCACTACTACCACCCTCACCCAGGGGGCAGGATGCCTACCACTACTACCACCCTTAGCCAGGGGGCAGGATGCCTACCACCACTACCACCCTCACCCAGGGGGGGCAGGATGCCTACCACTACTACCACCCTCACCCAGGGGGGGCAGGATGCCTACCACTACTAACATCCTCACCCAGGGGGGGCTGGATGCCTACCACTACTACCACCCTTAGCCAGGGGGGGCTGGATGCCTACCACTACTATCACCCTCACCCAGGGGGGACTGGATGCCTACCACTACTACCACCCTTATCCAGGGGGGGCTGGATGCCTACCACCACTACCACCCTCACCCAGGGGAGGCAGGATGCCTACCACTACTACCACCCCCACTCATAGGATGGACAATGCATGACACAACCAGCACACCACAACCTAGGGAATGCAAGAAGAAGACATCCCCCAACACCATGACAAGCGTGTGTAGACTGTGTCAAATGCCTACAACACCGAACATGACTTTGAACATACAATGTGACCCCCTAGCACATGTGCCACACATATATGTGTGTGGCACCCACAATGCAAGCAGGCCATGACCATTGTGGCAATGGGGTCCAAACCCCCATCATCACAGTGACCAAAATGTAAGTGTGGGGTCCATAGCTGAAGCACATTTTGAACATTGTGGCAATGGGGTCCAAACCCCCATCATCACAGTGACCAAAAGGTAAGTGTGGGGTCCATGGCTGAAGCACATTTTGAACATTGTGGCAATGTGGTCCAAACCCCCATCATCACAGTGACCAAAAGGTAAGTGTAGACAAAGAAAGAGGTGCAACTGCCAAACTGCATGGATGATTCCTGGTCACAGAACAACAAACACATCAGTGGCAAAGTAGTGTATGTGTCCCATTGCAACATAAATTGGGGGAGCCAAATCCTGCAGTGCAAATAAGACATAACTTCTGGCCATGTGCAGACAAACAACACCCATGGGGGCTGACACCGTCAACAATCATCAATGACACAATGACAGAAGTGACCATCAGAATGCAGACCCACATATTTGCACCAATGGGCACACACATGCAGATACCCTGTGGAGACTGCAGATGTGAGGTGAACAGATACCATACCATGGCAGCAATGGGACACACAAACCATGATCATTGTGCTGACCGATGACCTAGGAGTCCCAGGGACAGCAGGGGAAACCCACCAAACTACATACAGCCAATGGCACACCCAAGATATGCCAATGCAGTGGTGCAGATGCACAAACACAAACAGGCAGACCCACCCTGCACATCATACACAACAGGTGAGGGTGGGGGTGCTAGTGTCCCCAGGCAACCACACAACACATGAGGAGACATGAATACCAATCATACAGATGTGCATACAGTGCCACACAAAGGTAACTCATTGATCCAAATTCCCTATGTGGGCAAGCAGGCATTGTCAGATGAGAGGGAGCACAAATCACACATGTCACACAGGCACGTAGGGACAGCAACTGACACAGCAAGACACAGACACACCACAGCACCACCCCCAGGGCCCCCACAATGTGGTGACCCTGGGCTGCATTACAATCCCACTGTGATGACAAAGCTAAATGTGGTTCACACTGTGAACCACAGTCATGTGTACTGAGCAACTAACTACCATCACACCTACACAAGCACAAATCAAACAGCATGGCCAGTGAGCCAAGGCCAACATGGAGGCAGGGGCCTAGCCGGGCAACAACTCTCATCTGCACACACTCAACACCACACCCCTCGACCTCCAACAATGTGCAGCAGTGAAGCACACATGCACTGGTGACATTGCACATGCACCCATGACTATTCCAGGGTGGTGGGTGGGAACCAAGGTGCAGAAACACATCACACATGGACACTCAACAAGACTCCTGAATGTCTGACACACTGCACACTACGCCGTACATGGACATGACGGCAATACCACACCAACCAATGGGATCACAGCCACAGTCACACACCAATGAAGAAGCCAAGGTCACCCACAAAGAACACACATAGACAACAACCAACATTGCAGCCCGGACCCTGAGGAGTGCCAGCAGTCACACACACAACGTGTCACAATCACTGAAAGATAACACAAACTGGAAATCACATGACAGGGGCAAACAACAAGTGCCAAGGGGAAACCTGACTGTGACCCAGCTGCGTCTGCACACAAACTCAGCCCTGACAGCAAGCACACCTATGGGTGACACCCTGATGACCAGTAATGTGCCATGCACCCACATCACAGAGAACCCAGGGAGAAGACTTTGGGGGAACATAGCTCAACTCAGCTAGCATCACAAACAGGTACAACACTAGGGATCACAGCATGCACAGCTAAACGGAAGTGAACACACAGACATGCACATACAACACACACCTTGGGCGCAGGCAATGTCACAGGAGTACACACTGCCATGAGGGGACTCCACTCCTGTGTGAGGAAAGCTGTGCCATATGTTGCCTCAGTAGGGCCCCACCATGTCAGCTGAGCACTTGGTCACACAATCAACAATTAGCACCAAATGAGGGCTCCCGTCACATCAGCCTGGTCATGGAAGTGCCAACGGAATCATCAGCACAGATCCAACACACTTGTATAGCAATGTTGCACTGACAACACAGATGAGTCCTTCCCCATTGATGCCCAAACCTGCATGTCCAGTGGAGATGGCCACACGGTCAGGGAAGTAGACGAATTGAACAATGGCAGGCACAACAGATGTGCAGGGGTGGAAGCCACAGATGTGAAATTGCCAATCTAAGTAGGAAATCCCATTGCCAATTACTGAACACATGACACCCTCAGATGCTGCTATGGATGACATGGATACACCACAGGATAGGACACATTCCTCCTGGACCACATGGGTTCCTGCACAGTAACACTTCATTATCATGAGACCAAATATCACCATCACTGCAGCAAGGGCATGGTTAGCATCATCAACATCATGTACATCAGAAGCAAAAGCACTAGAGAACAGAAAGTTGCTTTATTCAGCATATGTGGCATTAAAAGTAGAAGTCCGGTAGAACATAAACAAAGGCCAATGGCCAGTCCATCAACAAAGTCACAAGTGGGTGACAGTGGCAGATGCCACCCTACACATGCCTGCACAAAACCAGGGACAATCCACTAGGAGGGGCAACCGGGGGGTAGGCCAGGCACCGCAGGGACAGGATCAGGGCTCACCAGGAGGAAGCAGGGAAGGGGTGGTGGGTGCTGGAGAGCCACTGACAACTGCAGTGGAGGTGTCTGACATGGTGTGTGCCGGCACAACTGGGGGCATGGCTCAGATGTTGTGGGTGCCGGCACGACTGCAGTGGACCCTGCAGATGGAGTGGACAGGTCCGCCACTGCAGTGCCCAAGTCAGACAGGGTGGTAGTGGACTCCACTGCAGTGCCTACCACCAGGAGAGGATAATGGGGAACAGGCAAGGTGGGCTGGACAGAGGGGAGGACACCCTCACCACATCAGTGGCACAGACAAGCGCAGCGGGGGGTGTGGTTCCGGGAGAGCAAGTTGCAGGGGGAGAAGGCCGGAGCCTCTTGGGGATGGTATATCTGTGGGTGGGGGAACCTGGGGCAGGGTGTGGTGGGGGCAACTGTGGAGTGGGGGCCTGAGGGATGGAGGAAGGAGACCTGGTGCTTGAGCTGCAGGGCGGCGGCGGGGTCTTGCTCTTAGCACTCCGGGGGACTTGCGGGTGGGGGCCTCAGTCTGTCTGCGCCTGGGGGAGGGTGTCCGGGGGCGAGGGGCACTCTGCTCCGTGTGGGGGCTTCCTCTTCCCCCTGGATGCTGGGGCAGCTGGATCGGAGGGGAAGAGGCCGAGGTCACTGAGGAAGAGGCGCTGGGTCTTTGGGGTTGCAGGTGAGGCAAGGGAGGGTGCTTTGGAGGGAGAGGCAACTGAGGACTGCGCAGTGCCCGTGGATGCGTGTGTGTGTACCAGGGCCCCATCCCCTGTGAGTCTGGTTTCAGTCCCCTGACTGTGCGTGCGTGTGCGTTTAGTTTGTGGCATGTGTGTCTGTGTGCTGGACGTGTGTGTGCTGGTGTGTGCCTGTGCCGGTGTGTGTGTGCTTGGGACGGGTAAGGTGCTGGGGAGTGTGGATGGAGCAGAGGCAGGAGGGGTGAGGGACTGTCTGAGGAGGGACACTGCTGCCGTCAGGGAGGAGTCCATGGACCTGTTGCCCCTCTGTAGGTCAGACATGCCCGATGAGATGCCCTCCATGAACGACACCAGCTGAGTCAACAGTGCGGTGTGCGCATGGAGGACACTCAGCATGGCTGTCTGCCCTACATGGAGCTGGCGAAGGAGGTACACAGACTCCTCACTCAGGGCAGCAGGGGACACAGGGGCAGGGGTGCGGTGCCTGGCCCAAAGGAGACACGCTCCCGAACATGGGAGCCTCCACGGACCTGGGGAATGGGAGCCGATGGGAGGGCGGTGGTGGTGCTGGTGGTGGCGGGGACAGCAACACTAGCTATGGTGTGGAGGCTGCTGACACCCGCCTCCACAAGGGAGTCATCCTCCGAGTTGCTCTGGTCCTCAGCTGAGGTGGATGGTGCTGAGGACTCCTCGGTGTGGCTCCCCTCGCCCTCCGTGCCACTGGGTCCCTCCGACCACTCCTCGGCTGCTGACCCAGTCTGGCTCTCTGGCTCCTCCTGGTCCGTGGAGCTGTCCCCTTCCGTGGCCGTGGATGTATCTGCAAACAATGGGGAAACAGACAGACATCAGTCACCTGCACCAAACGCACACACCACTGTGAGCACAGCACATTACAGAGCAAGCCCTGGCATCATTAGTTGTACATTGCTAAAAGTGCCCTAACTGAACAGGAGAAGCCAATTGTCAGTCTTGATGCCAAGCATGGCACTCACATCCCACATGGCCTTGCACCCATCTGTCTGGTGTCTGTTGGATTGCAACACCCCAGTGTGGACACATGCACCAAGTACACAGTAGTTGGACAGTGCAGAGGACACGGTGTGGCATGTGGACATGCACACATCACAGCTCTTGCCACTGAGTCAGTACAGGTTTCCGGATGAAAGGGATGCCCAGAGTCAAATAGGAAATGCATGTGATGCATACCAGCGACAGACACCATGATGCACCCATGTCCTGATAGCCATCGCCACAATGGTGTGCATGTAGCACATGTCACTCCCCTGCAGGACCACCAATAAGTTGACACATGCCATGGCAGAGGCATGACTGCTAAGTCATACATCACTGTCTCAGTGATGTATGACTTGGCAGCCAGACAACAACACTATGCACTGTGTCACAATAGTAGGTCATGGGGAATGCAAGTCCTGGAGCTGCACAAATGCACATGTACATCCCCCACACAGCACATCATCTTAACCCTCATCTGTCCAGGTCACACCTATTGGACATATGGGAGACCTGTGATACTACCCTCTGAACCTGAGCCCCTCACAATTTGCTGTGAATGGGGAACAGCTGCCTGAACTTCACATTAACATACCCCAGTCTGCACGGGCAGCTGATCAAACACCTATGTGACACACAAGTATCGTCTCCTATGGTCACATCTCCAGGGGCATGCTGAGCCCCTACCAAGAAACACCCCAGCAGTCCTGGCAACTAATCCACAGCACACTGACACAGAGGCAGACACCTGAGGGGTCAAATCACTGTGCACAATGTGTCAGCTGATACACGGGAGTGGGAGTACAGAGTGCATTGCATGGCCTGGAGTAGGCATGACTGTCCTGCTCCACATGAATGAGGGATGTGCCCTGGACAGTGGATAGCTGGCTATGTATGTGTGACACACGTAATCTGCACACTCCTGGGGCCCAAACATTGTTCCCACCCGCTGCATGGGCATGTGCCACATACCCCAGGCACATGTGGTGGCTCAGCTCAGCAAGTGGACCGCATATCAAAGCAACACGCAGATCACATGTCCAAACCCAGGCATTGTGTGAACAATGGACCCACCCATGATGCCCACAACAGAGTTAGGGAAACAGATGCTGTCCCCCACCTTTAGTGAAGCAAACTGCAAGGACACAGTCCCAAGTGACACAATTCCCTGAATGTAAGGGCCACACCTGGGTATCAGATGAGCAGTGGGCAGTGCACAATAGAGGGACATGGCTCCTGGACAACATGACTGCTGCACTGTGGCAGTTAAACCAGGCCAGAAGAGGGCACAAAGCATGTAATACAGAGTTCACAGTGCAGTCTTTGACTCACCCCTCCTTGCTGCTGTCTGGCCTTCAGCTGCCCATCCAGGTCTGGAAACACAACCGCCAGGATCTGGAGCATGTGGGGGTCAGGGTCCGTGTTCCGCCCCTCCTGCGAGGAGGCAACAGCTTCAGCTGGACCCGTGCAATCCTCCGGGTCCAGCCCCGAAGGTCCTGCCACCTCTTCTGGCAGTTGCGGATCCGGCGCTTGTAGACCCCCACGGACCGGACGGCCCGGACGATGTCCTTCCAGATTTCCTGCTTCCGATGGGCATTAACCTGTCAGGATGACAAAGTGAAAAGGCCATTACCACACATGCAACATATCCGTGCATGACACAGTTGTATATACATGTCTCAATCACAGGGGCACATGATGTACACAGGCAGTGCAAAGCTGCCCATGGACAGTTTGCCAGACGTCACTACATGGTATCATTGCATGGGAAGTAAAACCATGTTCAAATGCACTGTCACTGCACCATACCTGTCCAGTGCAAGTCACTACACACTATGGGGGTGACAACTACTCAGTGAGCCTGCTAGCCAGTGGCTTGCAGACTCTCAACCTTGCTAGTCACACAAAATGCACATTCAGAAAGGCAGTGCACAGAACACTCACCTGCTCCCCTGGTGTCCCATACAGCTTGCTGTACTGTGGAAGTAGGCTGTCCAGCAGGGCCTGGTTCTCTTCAAGGCTGAAGGCTGGGGCTCTCTCCACAGTACATGCCATTGCAGGGTCCAGAGGGGCAGAGACAGCAGCAGTGCAGTGGCAGATGTCGTCCTGGAGCATGTAGTGCAGGCAAGTGAGCTCTCAGGGGAACAGCCAGCAATATATATGTGCTGGAGAGGCAGATACTGTCCCTTGTGTCCAAAGTGATAGGTCCAAGTCGTTTGCATCTTCTGAATCTGGCCAATCCATGGAATAGCAGCACCAAAACACGCCCACAGCATCCTTCAAATCTTCAACTTCATGACATACATGATTTTGCAACATTGTTGTGGGTGACCAACTGAATTTACAGCAACCGACTCGTTCGAAATTCGAAAACGCGTCAGTTGCCAGGCAAGCACATTGTCAAAGGGTGCGCACCGATCGGTCCATTGCGGTACAACGCGTACAGGGGTACAACGCGTACCCGTACACATTGAATGCAATGGGCCGGCCGGAGGCACCGATCGGTCCATTGCAGTTCAATGCGTACAGGGGTACAACGCGTACCCGCACACATTGAATGCAATGGGCCGGCCGGAGGCACCGATCGGTCCATTGCAGTACAACGCACACAGGGGTACAACGCTGTACCCGCACACATTGAATGCAATGGGCCGGCCGGAGGCACCGATCGGTCCATTGCAGTACAACGCACACAGGGGTACAACGCGTACCCGCACACATTGAATGCAATGGGCCGGCCGGAGGCACCGATCGGTCCATTGCAGTACAACGCGCACAGGGGTACAACGCGTACCCGCACACATTGAATGCAATGGGCCGGCCGGAGGCACCGATCGGTCCATTGCAGTACAACGCGCACAGGGGTACAACGCTGTACCCGCACACATTGAATGCAATGGGCCGGCCGGAGGAACCGATCGGTCCATTGCAGTACAACGCGCACAGGGGTACAACGCGCACCCGCACACATTGAATGCAATGGGCCGGCCGGAGGCACCGATCGGTCCATTGCAGTACAACGCGCACAGGGGTACAACGCGTACCCGCACACATTGAATGCAATGGGCCGGCCGGAGGCACCGATCGGTCCATTGCAGTACAACGCGCACAGGGGTACAACGCGCATCCGCACACATTGAATGCAATGGGCCGGCCGTAGGCACCGATCGGTCCATTGCAGTACAACGCGCACAGGGGTACAACGCGTACCCGCACACATTGAATGCAATGGGCCGGCCGGAAGCACCGATCGGTCCATTGCAGTTCAACGCGTACAGGGGTACAACGCGTACCCGCACACATTGAATGCAATGGGCCGGCCGGAGGCACCGATCGGTCCATTGCAGTACAACGCGCACATGGGTACAACGCGTACCCGCACACATTGAATGCAATGGGCCGGCCGGAGGCACCGATCGGTCCATTGCAGTACAACGCGCACAGGGGTACAACGCGCACCCGCACACATTGAATGCAATGGGCCGGCCGGAGGCACCGATCGGTCCATTGCAGTACAACGCATCACTGTACATGTGACTGGCATATGTCAGCATGCCTGTCTCAGATGGACATATGCCAGCCACAGATAGCTCCCAGGGAGTGAGGGGCACACCTACATCACGACAGCCTGTCCAAACTTTATCATAAGGCATGTAAGTCTGCATTTCCTATTGTGTGTATGTTGGTGTACATGTTGTCCTGTGGGTGTCACCTGTGGGCAGCCACCCCAGGCTGTGCACGTGTTCATGGGGACAGGATCCTGGGTGTTACGTGTACATGACCACTGTGATGTGCAACTGTTCATATCTGTGCATGTGCCATGGTCACATTTCACGGTGGTGTATGTGTATGTCATGTCACATACCCCGTGAGTCCCATGTGGGACGGTATGTTTGAGCCAGGGTGTCCCAGTGGCACAATAGTGATGGTCCTCCACAGTCTTTGTGCATGTAGTGTTTACAATGTCTCTGATTTCATGTGCACAATGGGAGACAGTCTCCACATCCATGTTGTGTGTGCATGGACTTTGATGTTGTGCGAGTGTGTGTCACAGACGTCCATGTCTGTCCTGCCGTGGCAAGTGGGGCCACTACCTGTGGGGGTCATGGTTGTTTTGCTGTGGTGTATACATGATACTCCATGTAATGCCAGTGTCCATGTGGCATTACAGGGTCCCTGGGAATGTACCTGTCATTGAGCTGTGGTGCCTGGGGCACATCTGTCCTCACATGTCACTGTGGGGGTTATTGTGACACGGCAGCAGGAGATGGGAACTGTGACACGGCCTCATGATATCCAATGGGCCAACCTGGGACTAATTGATGCCACCTGTTGGACCGTGTTGACAGATGTTGGCCATGTATGTACCATACTTGTCCTTCCGGTACTGCACACTTCATGTAGTTGTGCCTCATAATGATGTATGTTGGGATCTTGAGTGTGTTCAATGCCGCATATGTGGGGTGACTGACAATCTTGCTTACTTCTCCTCTGCACTGCAGGGCTCCTGCTGTCCATCGACCATTCCCAGACCTGGCAACGATGGTGGAACGGGACAGCATCCGACGGTACCGCTTCACCAGGCAGCTGATTGAGGATTTGGCAGTGCAGTTGTCCCCACATTTGCAGCCTGGCCGGCCGTATCCTACAGCACTGACCCCCAAGGTGAAGGTGATGGCAGCCCTACACTTCTTTGCCACTGGTACCTTCCAACATACTGTGGCGACTGCTGGTGTGATGTCACAGACCATGTTGAGCCATGTGCTCCGCGATGTTTTGGCGGCAATGTTGCTCTTCCTGAACCGGTACATCTATTTCCCTAGACTGCGACGACTCACTGACGTGAAGAGTGACTTTTATGCCCTGGGGAGGATGCCGCATGTCATTGGCTCCATTGATGGGACACATGTGGCTTTGGTACCACCACAGGCCCAGGAGCAGGCCTACAGGAACCGCAAGCACTACCACTCGGTCAATGCACTGGTGGTGTGTCTTGCAGACATGACCATCACACACGTGTGTGCCCGTTTCCCTGGTTCAGCACACGATGCCTTTGTGATGAGGAGTAGTCGCATCCCCAGGATGATGGCACAGATGCAGAACCAGCGTGCCTGGCTTGTCGGTGTGTACTGACTTTGTGCCATTGTGTGTGATCTGATCTGTAGTATTCCGCCCACTTTTCCAAGTCAGCTAATGAGCACTTGTCTGTCCGTAGGTGACTCGGGATACCCCAACATGCCGTGGTTGCTGACACCCCTCAGGAACCCTGTGACACCAGCCCAGATGCACTACAATGAGGCACATGGTCGGACCAGGAGAGTGATTGAGCGGACATTTGGTCTCCTGAAGAGCCGCTTCCGCTGCCTGGACAAGACCGGAGGGTCCCTCCCATATGCCCCTGCGAAAGTGTGCAAGATTATCATCGTCTGCTGCATGCTCCACAACCTGGCAGTGCGGAAGGAGTTGCCTCTCATCCAGGATGACAATGACCAACATCCGCCACCTGTGGAGGATCCTGGCCTGGACCACGATGCCAGTGACGATGATGATGATGATGATGATGGTGATGTCCGCACACAGCTCATCACCAACTTCTTTAGCTGAATGTGAGTATCCTGAGGTGTCATGTCAATGATGTGAGTTGGCATGATGTGTGGGTGGTGCTCTGGTGCTGTTGGAGTGTGTCCATGGGCTACTTGACTGGATGTGTGTTGCGATGTGTGCTAACAGGTGGGCTGTACTCCCCAAAAGTGTTGACATGCTAACTTGGTTCTGGGTGGGTATCTTGTAACATGTATTGTGCATGAGTTTTGCTGTTCTGTCCTGTACTCCATTGCTTTTGACTGTGTGTCATTTCTGTCCTTCACAGGGTACTTTCAGATTCGTTTGGTCAACTGTGTCCACCGACGACGTGATTGCACATCCAGGCTGGTAGCTGTTGTGTCCCTACAGGTGATGTGCGCCACACCCATGGACTTCCTTCCGTCTACAGTTGTTGACTGTGTGCCCGCTGCCAGGTGGGATTACCTTGCATCTGTAGTGGTTACGACATGTTGCAACTGTGTAATAAACCTGTGCTTCACTTTGTGATGTGCGTTGTCTGTGGTCACACATTTGACTGCCATTTGCTTACTGCACCTGTGGGCTACTTGACTACAACTGGGAATGGGTGTGGTGTCTGTGCATTGCACCGTCTTCCCTGGCAACATCAGTGTAGGCAATGAGTCAGATGGCCTAGGTGTGTATGTGTTGTGTAGCCCTGGTGGTGTGTCTCCCTCATGTGTGTCACGTTGCCTGTACTCACATACCTGTGTTGTCCTTGCTGTTGCAGTTCGCATACACAGTGTAATTTTGCAGTTCATCATCCCCATAACAGCACCCACGTTGGAATCACGACAGAGGCAAGTATGGTGTATTAGTGTGTTTATTGTGATACATTTGTGTTAATAGTGCATAGGATGGGTAGTGCTGTACATAAATCTTGCAATCCCAAGTTCCTAGGTGAATTGAAAGTCCTGGTAGACAGGATCCCCAGTATCGGGGCCACAGTTGTCTGACACATTGGTCCAGCTTGTACTCCCCATGCAATGTGTGGGAGTAGTGTTGCCGTCAACAGGGTGAACAGTCTGTGCACAAAGGCGAACATCCAGAACAGGTTCAGGCTTCCTGGGAGTTGCGCTTGGCCATCGGCCTCTCACTTTTCCCTCCTCGGACGACCCCTCTTCTTGGGGGGCCCCTCAAGTACAGGCTGCTGCGGTGCAGGGGACTCTCCGCCAGAGTCCTCCTCCCTCCCTGTGGCAGTTGCAGTTTGTTCGGCACCAGATGTTGTTGGCACACAGGGAGGTGTGGACTGGTTGCTGTTCATCTGGCGGAGGCATTGTAAAATGTCCCTGTGCACCGCCGTCATCTCATGCAGTGCATCCCACTTGGACTCCACGCCGGACATGTGTGAGTCCACACGGGACATGTGTGACTCCACGTGGGACATGTGGGAGTCCAAGCGGGCATGATGGGCAGCCTGCTGCTGTTTCATGTCTCTGAGGAGCCCCACTCCCTGGCTGAGTACCAGTTGTGGGTCATCATGCACACCAGCAACGTCTGCAAGCAGCGACCTCTGTCTCCCACCCCTCCCACCACCCCTGCTGACATGTGCAGTGTGTGCAGTGGCACGCACAGATAACCCTGGTCCACCTTGGGGGTTGGTGGTGGTGGTGGTGTCCATGGCCCCAGGTTGGTCCAGGGTCCCTGTGCTGGTGTTGCTCCTTGTTCTGTCCATGTCGGCAGGGATGGTATTCGTGGTGACAGTTGTTGGAGGGGTGGGTGCAGGGGTGCAGCTGGTGGTCCTGCTGGTGCTGCAGCTGGTGGTCCTGCTGGTGCTGCATGTTGACTTGCACCGGATGTGCCAGGTTGGTCTTCATCGTCCGAGGAGGACAGAGGCTGTACGACGCCAGTGAGCTCGGCATCCTCTTGAGCCTGGGACTGGGACTCCTCAGCGTCTGCTGCTGTGTCCCCATCATCACCTGTTTTTGGGAGACACAAACAATGTATGTTATGTTTCTGCAGGCATCAATGGTTGACACACATGACAGTTGTGACTGTGCCTCTGGGTGCGGGCCTGTACATTGCATTGTCCTAAGTCGTCACAGTCAGGGGTTGATATTGGTGTGGCACATTGTCCTGCATTATTTGGGCATTTCTATGTATTTTCTGGGGTGTGAACATGGTCTGCATTGGTTGTGTTTGGTTGACAGCCGGCCCTCCTTCCCACCCACCCAGCCAGTCAGTTATCCCACCATGGAACGTGCTTGCGTTGCAGGGAGTGTAAGTTGTCTCTCAGGATGTCACTCAGTGGTGTCCTGCTGTTTGTTGGTGCACATTTGCCAGCAGGGCCTAGTGCTCCCCACAGCAGTAGCCAGTGTCAGCCATCTTGTGAGTCCTTCTCCACTTCCTGTGATGTGAGCATGGTTCAGGGTGGTGTTGATGGGACAGTTGTGGGGGTGACCAATATCAGTGACTACGACTCCCATCATGCTATTGCCTCCACCCCCTTCCCAGCATGCCCATGCTTCCTTCCTTTGACTCTGCTTCCCTGTGGGGTGGGCTGGCTGTGCTGACAGGATGGCTGGGAGTGTTGGCCTGGCAGTTGTTTGGCTAAAAGTCCCAAGAGTGTCCCTGTGCTTCACACAACATAACCCAGGGTGGTGGTTCTTTGTGGGATCTTGTGTTAGGATGGGGGCATTGCATTCTACCAGGTGGGTTCTGTGGAGTTTGTGTTGGGGGGTGTGAGGGGAGGTGCTTGTGACTATGGTCAGTGCTGCAAGTCCCCCTTCCCACCCAGCTAGCCAGATATCCCACCATGGAACGTGCTTGCGTTGCAGGGAGTGTAAGTTGTCTCTCAGGATGTCACTCAGTGGTGTCCTGCTGTTTGTTGGTGCACATTTGCCAGCAGGGCCTAGTGCTCCCCACAGCAGTAGCCAGTGTCAGCCATCTTGTGAGTCCTTCTCCACTTCCTGTGATGTGAGCATGGTTCAGGGTGGTGTTGATGGGACAGTTGTGGGGGTGACCAATATCAGTGACTACGACTCCCATCATGCTATTGCCTCCACCCCCTTCCCAGCATGCCCATGCTTCCTTCCTTTTGACTCTGCTTCCCTGTGGGGTGGGCTGGCTGTGCTGACAGGATGGCTGGGAGTGTTGGCCTGGCAGTTGTTTGGCTAAAAGTCCCAAGAGTGTCCCTGTGCTTCACACAACATAACCCAGGGTGGTGGTTCTTTGTGGGATCTTGTGTTAGGATGGGGGCATTGCATTCTACCAGGTGGGTTCTGTGGAGTTTGTGTTGGGGGGTGTGAGGGGAGGTGCTTGTGACTATGGTCAGTGCTGCAAGTCCCCCTTCCCACCCAGCTAGCCAGATATCCCACCATGGAACGTGCTTGCATTGCAGGGAGTGTAAGTTGTCTCTCAGGATGTCAGTCAGTGGTGTCCTGCTGTTTGTTGGTGCACAGTTGCCAGCAGGGCCTTGTGCTCCCCACAGCAGTAGCCAGTGTCAGCCATCTTGTGAGTCCTTCTCCACTTCCTGTGATGTGAGCATGGTTCAGGGTGGTGTTGATGGGACAGTTGTGGGGGTGACCAATATCAGTGACTACGACTCCCATCATGCTATTGCCTCCACCCCCTTCCCAGCATGCCCATGCTTCCTTCCTTTTGACTCTGCTTCCCTGTGGGGTGGGCTGGCTGTTCTGACAGGATGGCTGGGAGTGTTGTCCTGGCAGTTGTTTGGCTAAAAGTCCCAAGAGTGTCCCTGTGCTTCACACAACATAACCCAGGGTGGTGGTTCTTTGTGGGATCTTGTGTTAGGATGGGGGGCATTGCATTCTACCAGGTGGGTTCTGTGGAGTTTGTGTTGGGGGGGTGAGGGGAGGTGCTTGTGACTATGGTCAGTGCTGCAAGTCCCCCTTCCCACCCAGCTAGCCAGATATCCCACCATGGAACGTGCTTGCATTGCAGGGAGTGTAAGTTGTCTCTCAGGATGTCAGTCAGTGGTGTCCTGCTGTTTGTTGGTGCACAGTTGCCAGCAGGGCCTTGTGCTCCCCACAGCAGTAGCCAGTGTCAGCCATCTTGTGAGTCCTTCTCCACTTCCTGTGATGTGAGCATGGTTCAGGGTGGTGTTGATGGGACAGTTGTGGGGGTGACCAATATCAGTGACTACGACTCCCATCATGCTATTGCCTCCACCCCCTTCCCAGCATGCCCATGCTTCCTTCCTTTTGACTCTGCTTCCCTGTGGGGTGGGCTGACTGTGCTGACAGGATGGCTGGGAGTGTTGTCCTGGCAGTTGTTTGGCTAAAAGTCCCAAGAGTGTCCCTGTGCTTCACACAACATAACCCAGGGTGGTGGTTCTTTGTGGGATCTTGTGTTAGGATGGGGGGCATTGCATTCTACCAGGTGGGTTCTGTGGAGTTTGTGTTGGGGGTGTGAGGGGAGGTGCTTGTGACTATGGTCAGTGCTGAAAGTCCCCCTTCCCACCCAGCTAGCCAGATATCCCACCATGGAACGTGCTTGCATTGCAGGGAGTGTAAGTTGTCTCTCAGGATGTCATTCAGTGGTGCCCTGCTGTTTGTTGGTGCACAGTTGCCAGCAGGGCCTTGTGCTCCCCACAGCAGTAGCCAGTGTCAGCCATCTTGTGAGTCCTTCTCCACTTCCTGTGATGTGAGCATGGTTCAGGGTGGTGTTGATGGGACAGTTGGGGGGTGACAATATCAGTGACTACGACTCCCATCATGCTATTGCCTCCACCCCACTTCCCAGCATTCCCATACTTACTTGCTTTTGTGGGGAGTTCAGTGTGTGTGGGTGTGAGAGCAATGGCAAGATGGCTGACAGTGGTGTCCTGCTGTTGGTTGGTGTGCAGTACCCTGCATGCCCTTGTGCTCCCCACGACACAGCAACAGTGTCAGACATCTTTGATGGGCCTTTCCACTCTCTGTGGGATGTGCATGCATGAGTGTGAGCTTGCTGGGCCATGTGGTGGGGGATGTAGAGCTGTGACTACGACTCCCATCATGCTATTGCCTCCTCCCCCCTTCCCAGCGTGCCCATGCTTCCTTCCTTTTGACTCTGCTTCCCTGTGGGGTGGGTTGGCTGTGCTGACAGGATGGCTGGGAGTGTTGTCCTGGCAGTTGTTTGGCTAG
This sequence comes from Calotriton arnoldi, assembly GCA_963921515.1. Lineage (NCBI taxonomy): Eukaryota > Metazoa > Chordata > Amphibia > Caudata > Salamandridae > Calotriton > Calotriton arnoldi. The sequence continues at coordinate 506,413 of CAWUFW010012513.1, read as the reverse complement.
AGGTCCCAAGAGTGTCCCTGTGCTTCACACAACATAACCCAGGGTGGTGGTTCTTTGTGGGATCTTGTGTTAGGATGGGGGGCATTGCATTCTACCAGGTGGGTTCTGTGGAGTTTGTGTTGGGGTGTGTGTGAGGGGAGGTGCTTGTGACTATGGACAGTGCTGCAAGTCCTCCTTCCCACCCAGCTAGCCAGATATCCCACCATGGAACGTGCTTGCATTGCAGGGAGTGTAAGTTGTTTCTCAGGATGTCAGTCAGTGGTGTCCTGCTGTTTGTTGGTGCACAGTTGCCAGCAGGGCCTTGTGCTCCCCACAGCAGTAGCCAGTGTCAGCCATCTTGTGAGTCCTTCTCCACTTCCTGTGATGTGAGCATGGTTCAGGGTGGTGTTGATGGGACAGTTGTGGGGGTGACCAATATCAGTGACTACGACTCCCATCATGCTATTGCCTCCACCCCCTTCCCAGCATGCCCATGCTTCCTTCCTTTTGACTCTGCTTCCCTGTGGGGTGGGCTGGCTGTGCTGACAGGATGGCTGGGAGTGTTGTCCTGGCAGTTGTTTGGCTAAAAGTCCCAAGAGTGTCCCTGTGCTTCACACAACATAACCCAGGGTGGTGGTTCTTTGTGGGATCTTGTGTTAGGATGGGGGCATTGCATTCTACCAGGTGGGTTCTGTGGAGTTTGTGTTGGGGGGTGTGAGGGGAGGTGCTTGTGACTATGGTCAGTGCTGCAAGTCCCCCTTCCCACCCAGCTAGCCAGATATCCCACCATGGAACGTGCTTGCATTGCAGGGAGTGTAAGTTGTCTCTCAGGATGTCATTCAGTGGTGTCCTGCTGTTTGTTGTTGCACAGTTGCCAGCAGGGCCTTGTGCTCCCCACAGCAGTAGCCAGTGTCAGCCATCTTGTGAGTCCTTCTCCACTTCCTGTGATGTGAGCATGGTTCAGGGTGGTGTTGATGGGACAGTTGTGGGGGGCAATATGTGTGACTGCGACTCCCATGATGCTATTGGCTACACTGACTTGGCCAGCATACACAGGATTCCTTCCTTTGAGTGGTCTTCACTGTGTGTTGGTGTTGTTGTGGTGGCTACATGTGTGGATGTGTTTGTTAGTTCTATTTGTGCCACTGCCTAGCTGTAGTTGTAGTTGTGTTTGTACATGAGTTGGCACAGTTGGATGTGACTTTTTTGATGGCATGTGTTGTGTTTATCTGACTGACATACACATTTTGGGATGATTCTGTTCTGGTTGCTGTGTAATTGCTATGAGTGCATGATTTGACTCTCCCCTTGACAGTGATGTGTGTGTTTTGTGGCAGTATATTGTGTACATTTGTTGTGTACTCACCAGGCTCTGGGATGTCCTCTAGTCCATATACGCTCACTGGCGGAAGGATGGCCCGCACCTTCTCCTCCCAGGGCCTGAGGTATATTGGCTTGTCAGGGGGGCCACTGCCGGTGTGTTGGCTGTTGATGTAGTCTTTCTTCAGCAGGTCCCGTACCCTCCTGCGCACGTCATACCACCTGTTCTGGATGTCGGTCTTTGTGCGCCGACATGGTGATTGTGCGTTCACCCTGTTGATGATCCTCTCCCACATCTTGGTTTTCTGGGAGATGGGGGTCTGTTGGACCAGTGTGCCAAACAGCTGTGGCTCTACCCTGAGGATCTCGTCTACCATGACTTCCAATTCACTGTCTAGGAACTTGGGATTCTTCTTGGGGGGCATGGTGATGGGTGGTGATGGTGAGTGATGTGTGTGTTGGTGTGCAGGTGAGGGTGTGTGAGTGTGTGTTTTGCTGGGTGTATGTGAGGTAGGTATTTGTTGGTGTGCTGATGGTGTGTGGCTTGTGTGAGGGATGAGCTGTGGGTGTGTGGTTGCTTTCTCTTGGGTGCTGGCAGTGGAATGGCATTTGCAAAGGCTCATGGTTGTGATTTGTGTCCTTTATATAGGTGGAGTTGTGGGTGTGTCTTTGTTCTCTGTCCCCACCCCACCCAGTATTTATTGGCTTGCTAATTGCTTGTTTGGCCTTTTTTTTGGGTGTTTTTTCCTTTGTGCTGTTTGTGTATGTTGGAAACGTTCTTGTGACCGAGTCGGACCCTGCATTTGTCTCGTACGGTGTTCTCCGTTTCGTTCGCGCTGTGTTTGTGCAGTTTTCTATGCTGCGTACGCGTCGGTCGCGGTGTTTTGTGTTGCTTCGTCTCGGTTTTGTATGCGTGTCGGTCGTACGGCTTGGCCTCCGTCCGACTCGCTCGTGGTTTTCGCGCCTTGCATCGTACTTTGCGGTTTGGAGTTCGCGTGTACGTTTCGGTCGGATTTGTTCCGGGTGCGTGTCGGTCGGTTGGATTCGCGTGTTTTTCCGGCCGGATTGCTGTTTTCCGTGCGGCTCGGTCGGTCGACTTGGTTTCGGTACGTGTCGGTCGGAGTTTTCACGCCTTGCATCGTACTTGGCGTGTCGGGCGCCACGGGTACGTGTTGGTCGGTATTATTTCCGGATCCGAGTCGGTCGGTGCTTTTTCCGGCCCGAATCGGAATCGACCCCTCAGTGTAGCCAGGGGCAGAACTCCGAAACCAGCCAGAATGCGCTCACGGAGCAGCTGGAGGCGTTCGGGATCGAGAAGGGCCTATCGGGGAGCAGCCATTTCGCAGAAAACAGACCAACAACAGGACACCAGCCGCCAAGGCGAGGATCAATGGGAAGCCACCAAAGACGCTGGAAAAAATGGAATGAATAAACGCCGGTATCACACCAAAAATAGTTTGGAAAGTGGATACAAGGCCGGACCCCACAACCTTAAAAAAGTGCATCAGACCTTCAGTGTTAGATGCGTTAAAAATACGGTGAATTAACTCCCCGAAATGTTGTGGGAGATTAGTGTTCAACAGGGCCTGTATGTCACTGTGGGTACTCGCCACCTGGAGAATGAATGTCTCCCGGGCGGAAGTGAGCATAACCTCCTCGTTCAATAATAGAGCCTTTATTCTGCTCAGTTTATTGAACTCTGCCTCCATGGTTGGAATGGAAGGCCAAATAGAATTATCTATGATGTTGTGAGGGGGAGGAAAAAAGCACATTCTTGCAGCAGACAACCCTGTGCGAGACCGTAACAATATAGGGTATGCCTGGCTGCATGCCACAGCAGTTCTCGTCATTCAAAAGCAAATAGCTACCATTTGTAAGCAAAGTAAAAGTAGGAGAAATAGCAGGAGCGGGAATACCCTTTAGCACACAAGCAAGATTCGGAGCGGAAACGTTACAAGCTCCGTGCAATTTCACGTGTTTACAAACAAGAGAATGACCCACAGTTGAATCGCATGACTCCCCCGTGAGAAAAACTTCCTTCCCGTCTCTAAGGCATTTGTACATGAAAGGCAGAGACCAAAGTTCATGCAGGAAGGCACTACCCAAAGGCTGGAAACGGCCCACAGGATAATGTTTCATGCACGAACCAAACTCAAATAAGGAAAAAGGCAAAGCGACAACCCCATGAACTAGCCACACAGCAGAATCTAGTTCCGCCACAGAGAATGGTAAGGGCTCCACTTTCTCGATACGTAACAGAGTGTAAGCCGCATCTTTCATGGACATGAACTGCTGTTTTTCAGTTAAATTAAAAGGCAGAAATAAGGCAGTGGTGTTCAAAAAATGCCAAGGAACTTTACCTAATTTAAGGGTTTGCAAAGTCCACGCAAACTGCATAACTGAACAAAATTGATTTTGACCATGGTACAACACAGAAACATCATCTTGTACAATATCAACAACAGAGGACACAATATTCTCTAATGTGTAAATGCGGGAAGACAGGGTATTAATACTATTGTCAACAACAGCAAGCACCTTTTCCAAATTTGCCTGGTCTATTTCCCGTAGACGGGAAGCAGCCTCCATTTGCGACAGCTTCCAGAGTTCATTATAAGCCTCATAAATGAATCTCTTTGGTCGTGGACCACGAGGCCCCAAGATAAAGTCGGACAGATCAATGTTGCCTGAAAGGAGGGATAAATGCTGTTTAACAGAGTCTAGGGAAGAATGCTGCAACCACTGTTGACATAATTTGCCAACAGAATATGTGGTGACAGTACGGGAGTCAGAAAACCTCGGATCAGGCTTGACCTGTTTGTATCCAGGAACTGAGCCGTGAAAACGCAGTTGGCACGCAGTAGACGATATGGGCCATACCAACCAGGGTGACTGAACAAGCGTAGAAACATTAAATGAATTGTTCTGAAACATAGCCTGCAAAGTCGCAAGGGACATATTAAAACGCAAGCTATCATTGGGAGCGCTTGACAGGGATGGAATGGAAGGTGCGTTTAATTGTTTAGTGGTAGCCAAACCCCAACACGTAGTCTGATAGATGGAAGCATTCAGAAACACAATTTGGGCCGGGATAAGGCAAGCACGGTGCAAAGCCTCGATGCCCTGCACCTGCCATGGTTTTGAACCCCAGATTGATTTCAAATCCACAGTGTCCTTCCAGTACTCATAACCACCCACAGCTAAGGTGCCCAAAAAGGAACCCGAATATAACAATTTAGTGTGGGTCAACATGATTTTCTGAGTGGATGGGGCATTTAATTTAAAATAATAGGACCTAGGGTTCGATCTATTAAAATCAGTGAAATATGTAAATTTATTCATAAGAGTCTGGGAGCTACCTGGTACAGGATTTGGGCAATGTTCCCATTGGGTGTAGGCGAAAGAACCACGTAGTGTACTCGGTTTATGAACAAAATGGTTGCCCCAATGCTGGTAGCAATACAAATCGGCATAATTAGCAGAATTCATATACAAATCTTCAGCATTAAAGGAAGCATAATATTTTAAATCAGCAAACAATGCTTCAACTGCATGCACATCCCAATCGTCTGAATGAATATTACTTTTTACTACATCACCCATCGAAACTCGAAGGACATTAGGTACATTAATAATTTCTGTCGGTCCATGAATTTGAAAATTTACCGCATCCCATACGATGCCATCAGCAACTGGAAAAGCTGAAATGTTCACAAATGTGTGGTCACGCTTCATGATGTGAGATGAGGAATGTGGAGCCAAAGTTCCAGCAACACTGTTCACAGCAGAGCGTTCAGGTAAATAGTGACCATTGATGAGTAGAAAAAACACTGTGACAAAGCCAATGGACATGAACAAAAACATCAAGAAAAGCACCAACCAGATGTATGTCCAGGGTGGAACCAAAAAATTGTCTCTAAACCAGGATACAAAAATACTGAACTTGGACGGGACAATTGAAGAGGTGGAATCCGAGTCAAAGGAATAACGTGTCGGGCTCAGTGGCGTTGTTGGTAAGTGTGCCACAGATTCGGTTGCGGGATAGGTATACTCGTTCTCGTCGATGCAGGGTGAGATAGGAGGTTCGAATATACTTTCAGGCAAATCAACCATCTCAATGGTAACATCTGTGACCGTTCGGGCAGGAGGGCCACGAACACATGTCCGGTAAATGGCAGGACAAGAGACCGCTGGTGTAACACTATTCAGGATCGGCCAGATGTTGTAGCTTGACATTTTCCACTGAGATGTATCTGTTCTCCTTGCGACCAGGAAGCGGTGGTAAGATGACAGTACGTGTTCCCTTCAAGCCCAGAACTGGAACCGGTGCACGATAAGAGGGGCCGAATTCTTTTTTGTTCTCCACCTTCTCTCGAACCAGGTCGCCAATTTTCGGAAGCCAGCCGGCAACCGGAATCTGCAGAGCAGGGTCTGTGGCTGAAGGTAAATGTGCAATTGCAAGTTTGTCTCGGGCTTCTTGTAAGTCCTGTAACATAGTAGAATGGTTATCTACATCAAACTTGGCGGATTGCGCCGCCATGTCTAGACCATCAATGTCAGGCACAAACATTCGTATGCCATAGAGCATTTCGTATGGGGTCCGCCCACCCAGAGGTCTTCTAGGGAGATTATTAAGTGCACGTTGTACGGTATACAAGTGGGCCAGCCAGTTCCTGCCAGTACCTAAGACTCTAGCTGTCAAGGATTGCTTTAAGTCACGGTTCATTCGTTCAACGATAGAGTTGCCCTCAGGCCTATACGGAGTCTCAGTCTGCACAACATGTACAAGGTCGAATAACAATGTTTCAAAGTAACGTGTGCAAAGAAAAGCAGCATGGCAGACAGGCCTAAGACAACCAAGGCAGGCCAGGAGGCCATAAACCACAAGACACCCCTCTCTGGACCAAAATCATCAATGCTTCGCTCTCGCAAGGTCACATCCCGGATTGCCTAAAAATTGGTCAAGTCACCCCTATCCTTAAAAAAATGACAGAAAACCCCTCAGACCCTAATAACTTCCGACCAATAACCAACATTCCCATGCTAGCCAATGTTTTGGAAAAATGTGTTCAGCAACAATTAAACCAACACATCACGGATTTCAAGCTACTGGACGACTGCCAATCGGGTTTCAGACCCGTGCATAGCACAGAAACAGCAATTCTTCATAAAGTCGCGATGCCATACTCGCTCTCGACCGTAATGAAACCTGTCTACTAGTCCTGCTTGACCTCTCGTCTGCTTTCGACACTGTTAATCACGACAAAATTCTAAAAAGACTGGAAAACAGGATGGGACTATCTGGCACAGTCCTTCAATGGTTCAAATGCTTTCTGGAAAACAGAACGCAAACGTTTATGCTGAATAAAAATCTTTCTCCCTCATCCCCTAATCTACTAGGAGTCCCACAAGGCTCAACTTTATCCCCCGCGCTATTCAACCTTTATGTCGAACCCCTAACCGAACTATTACAGCAGGCAAATATCTCCTTCCACATGTACGCCGATGACATTCAACTGTACATCAAGATCACTTCCATTGAAGAGATCAAGATGATGAATCAAGCTCTTGAAAAGACCGTCCACTGGCTAACGACTAACTTCCTCAAGCTAAACTCGCAAAAAAATTAATTTCTTCTAATTTCCGCTCCAAAAAACTCTTCGGTTATAAAGGAGTAGACCAAGATGATCACTGCTCTAAATTGTACGCCGATTCTGGTGGCCTCCACCAAATCGCTTGGAATCACACTGGATAAGAACCTTAATATGCAAACACACATCAACCTGTTGGCTAAAAAAGCCCGCTTTCACCTCAGCTATCTCAGAAAAATGAAACCATTCATCCAGAACCCTGACCTCAAAACTGCAGTTCAGGCTTTAGTCATCTCGAGATTGGAGTACGGATGTACTACCCTATTGGGGCTTACCAAAATCTCAACAGCCCCTTTAAAAGCCTGTCTCAACGCAGCCGCAAGACTCCTAACAGGATCTAGAAAATTTGACCATATCTCGCCACACCTGAAGGCGCTCAACTGGCTACCCTACGAAGCTAGAATTCACCTAAAGATGGCCTGCATCACTCATCTAATTAGTCTAAATATAATAGTATAAAGGTATGAGTCCCAACAGTGTAGGAATTAAAACTTCTAATTCGTTTTTGTATTTCTAGGCAATACATCCAGAATACTGCCACTAGAATTACTTTATATATTTTTTTTAAAACAATTAGCATCTAGACACTATCTGAATATAACGGACATTCGATGGAACATTTGTGTCCTACAAAGACTTGGATAAATCCTAAATGCAGGTACTATAGATGTCCATATCCATCCATAAATATCTACATGGATGACACCATGAGTAAATTATGTTTGCATTAAATCCAACCTTCTTTGTTTTACTCTTAACCTTAATAGACATTCCAATTGAATGATTTAGAGCAAAAGTTGCGGCTGGATTATTAGCAGTCTTCTCCATACATGTAAATGGGTATATTAATTTATACGTAAATTCTTTACATCACGGACATCTATTAGAGCATCACAAGGCTGCAGCATGTTTATTGTATCTAATAAGGCCACACTTAGGGCCAGATGTAGGTAATTCTGAAATACCGAATCCTTAATAGCAAATTTTACCGAATCGCTATTAAGAACTCGGTATTTCAGATGTACGTAATAAATCGGTAAAAATTACTGAATCAGTAATATTCGGTAAAATTTTACCGAATCGGTAATAATCGGTAAAATTCAACCGAATCGGTAATAATCTGTGAAAAAATAACAAATAGGAATGAATCGGTAAAAATATTTACCGATTCCTTATTACCGATTCGGTAATTAGCGAATCTGTAATTTAAAAAACGGTAATTGAAGAATCAGCCAATCCTGTGCTTCCTCATTACACCACAACCAGGAAGTGGCCACACCCATGCACCTGCACTGAACCTGAAGCTGTTTGAGAGGCAGGGAGCACAGCAAACAAGCCAGGAGAAACCATACAAACATATTGCTGACCAGACTGAGCAAATATGGACAACCAGGAGAGGGAGAAGGATGCAGCTGAAAGAAAGAGGAAGCATAAATTTAGTGAGAGGGAGCTGGAGGTCCTTATTGAGGATGTCACAAAGGACCACGACAAACTGTTTGGGAAACAGTCTCTGCACGTGCCTGAATCCCAGAAAAGGCAGATTTGGCTGGTCATACAAGAAAGAATAAATGCCATTGGAGTAACCCAGCGCTCCATTGAGGACCTAAAAAAACGCTGGTAGGACCTGAGGAAGTGTGCTAAGGAGAGGCTGGCAGACAGAAAGCAGCAAGCCAACCTTACAAGTGGAGGGAGAAACACAGCACCTGCACCAACTGCCCTGGATCTCCTGGTCGAGTCAACCCTCCAGCCGGAGAGTGTGAGTGGGATTGGGGATGCAGACAGCTCAGCCAGAGCTGGCAACAAACAAGGTAAGATGCATGCACTGCTTGCTGTGCCCCCCACTCCCTAACCCCAATCCCCAATGAGGCATTGTGAATCCCACTCCAGTACATGTTTTACTGTAAACCAGCAATGCATTATGGGAGATGTAGTCAGAAGTAACACATGTCAGAACAGTCAGTCCACTGAACCCAAAGGGATGTGACACACATCAGCAATTAGCAAGCAGAGGACAGTCAGTTTGATTGGCAGGCATGACATTTATTATCACGCACATGCTGCCAGATAAGTGAGCAAATGTACATTCTGTCTTCACAGGCGAGCCAAGGCGCAGGGCTGCAGAGGGGAGCAAACGAAAGGCACCCAGGACAGAGAGGACACAAGAGGAGGAGGTCCTGTCGCCTGCAGGGCACACCACCCCACCACCACCACCACCATCACCACCACCACCATCACCACCATCACCAGCATCACCAGTGTCACCATCAACGCCACCACCACCAAGAGCCAGGAGGAATGCAGTGGCCAGCCTCCAGCAGATGGAGTTGTCCGAGGAGGACAGCATAGGAGGCCAACAGTCCATGGTGGCTGAGGATGGCAACGGTGCAGGCTCACAGTCCCCCACAGAGCGCGCCCACACACGTGCCAGACGCCGCAGGGCAAGGGCAGCCAGTCCTGCTTCACAGGGCGAGGATGAGAGTGTGTTCGCCGGTCTTGAGGGGAACATGCTCAAGGTGCAGCGCCTGCAAGGAAAAGCCATTAGGTCAGTCCAGCGGCAGATGGTACAGATGAATGGGCACATGCTGCGCATAGAGAAGGGCATCTGTTCCATGAACAATACTGTGGCTGAGGGCATGAGGGACATGTCCGAGGCAGTGAGGCTGCTGTGCAGCAAATTTGTTGAGGACCGTTTGGCAAGGCGCAGGGAGAGGCAGAAACTGGACAACTACACCAAGGCGGTGAACCACCTCTCCACTGCCGCCTCTCTGCTCTCCAGGCGCTCGGTGGCCATGCAGGAGGAGATGGCCCACTGCAGCTGTGATGTGGCAAGGGGGCTGGTCACAGTGACCAGTGCACTAGAAGTGCTACAAACCAACCAGGTAGCCACTACAGGTGATGGGGGGGATAGTGAAGAGGCTACTAGCCGCAGTAGCATCACGCCACCTATCACAGAGTCCAGGAGGCGCAGTGAACGGCACAGCGCTGCCACAGGACAGACTGGCAGTGAGGACAGTGTGCCCAAGGGACGCAGCAGTGCAGCGCGTGGGCACAGGTAGTAATGCCAGCCATCACATGGCTTACCAAAATGGGTGGTGTAACCCATTTTGGTTTTGGAAACTGCATTTAAATTAGGCCTGGCATGTGACGCCCTTCATGTTGTGGTGGTGTGCTATGCTAATTAAACACCGTCACTCACTTACAGTAACTGGCTGTGTCTCCTTACTTACTCAGAAATAGTTGCGTGTTATCTCTGCCCGTCTGTGTCTCCCATCTGGTGCTGCTGCCACACCTGCTGCGCTGTACTCTGGCTGTGGACAGTCCTCATCCTCGTCCTCAGAGTCAGTTAGTTCCACTGCTGTTCCTTTCTTTGTGGCAAGGTTATGCAACATGGCACATGTTGCTATTATTTTACAGCAGATGATGGTGCGGTACTGACGTGCACCTCCACTTTTGTGGAGGCAGCGGAACCTGCTTTTTAAGAGTCCGAAGGTGCGCTCCACAACGTTGCGCGTGCTTTTATATGCCACATTGTATCTTCTCTCACTTGGTGTGGATGTGTTGAGGAATGGCGTCAGGATAAATGCCCGCACAGCATATGTGCTGTCACCTAAGTGAGAAAGGAAGTGCCATTAATATGAGTCACCAACACATTCATCCAAGGTATACATCAGGGTGTGTCACATTGATTTACCTAGCAGGTATCCTTCTCCAAATTCACCCCCAGCCAGACGTGTGTAGATCCCACTGTTCCGGAATATGTAGGAGTCATGGGTACTCCTGGAAATTTGGCCACAATGTCAGTGATGATGTGGTCCGCATCGCATATCACCTGCACATTGATGGAATGCGTAGATTTGCGGTTGCGGTATATATACTCTGTAGCTGCAGGTGGGCAGATTGGTATGTGTGTCCCATCAATGCACCCTATTACATGTGGGAACTGTGCCTTTTGGTAAAAATCCTGCTTTGTCTTGTGCAGTTCCGCCTGTGTGCTGGGGAAGCGTATGTAGTGATGCATTCTTTGCATCATGGCATCCAAGAAAGAGTTGAAGAAACGGGACAGGCAACTCTGTGACACACCACCTGCCACAGCTATCACCCCCTGGTAACTTCCTGATGCAAGTAGGTGCAAGCTACAGAGCACCTGAACATGTGTTGGTATTGCGTGCGCCCTTGGTGTCTGATGCTCCAGGAGTGGGTGCAGGTCCCATATCAGGTCTAGGATGGTTTGGGGGTGTAGCATGTACCTCTCATGGATTTCAGCCTCAGTCAGTTGGAAGAGTGTAACGCGCAGTCTATACACGCGCTCCTCCCGTCTCCAGATCCTCAGTCCTGCTGCTTGCAAACGTAGCCGCCTTGCAATTACGTAGAGGGCCGCCATTGTGTTCACACTGTTGCATTTTGGGGCTGTTTAAATGCAGTGCACCTGATTACCACCTGCTTTGAGTCAGTGGTAATTAGCGACTCCTAAATACCAAATTTTCGAAAATTCGGTATTACCGATTTTTGGTACATCGGATTTGCGATTATTTAAGGATTTCTTATTTACCGATTCAGTATTTAGGGGTTTCGGTGTCTGCTAATCGCTAATTAAGGAATCAGTAACTGGTTTCCCTTATTTTTACCGATTCCTTATTTGCGATGGCGTTCGGTGTTTCCTACATTGCACATGGCTAAATACCGGTCGGTAACGCTGAAATTCTGCAAATTTCGGCGTTACCGACCGGTATTTAGCCACCCACATCTGGCCATCAGTTTTTAATTTTTATGTAAAAAAATCTTTTTAATCTCTAACACTGTGGTGTGGTTATGGAATGTATTCTCTATTCACCTGGCTATAAGGTAACTCTTTTAAATTTACCATATTATAGAAGAGATCACAATACATGAGCCCACCACAGCTAGATGTGGCATATGTTTTCTGATCTCTAACCACTCTATCTTACGCACCTTCAAGTTTTCCACCCGTTTATATTTATACTTAACAGGATAAATCAACATGATGTAAACGTCATAAATAAATGTATCAATTATTTTGGGCAACTATACTATATGTCATATATAACAGTACTAATATTTATCATGTATTTCATACAGTTATAGCTAAGATGGTCCCCTGATGAAGGCATGTAGTTCTCAATTACCGCTAGCCTTCCTACGATCTACAGTAACACCGGATATTTCAACTGAAATCAAATCGGATAATGAATTGTAATATCATTGTTTTGTTTCATTCAGATACATGATTATGTTGCTGCTGTATTTATGTTTTTAACTACTTCTTAAAGAAAACCAAAAACAAATACATTGCTTATAATAATTAAAAAATAAACCAAAAAATAATAAATATGTTAACATTGGTACATATTTTTCTGCTTTTTCTTTCGAATTAATGCACATTGTTTATTGCTAAAAATCAAATTGTTTTGTTGCCGAGAATACTGTGTGGAGAGTAATACACTTGCTTATGTACTTTCTTCCCTCAACCACAAAATCCCCCAATACCTATCCTAGAAACTTACTATATCTGGAGGAAACAGACACTCTAGGAGCTCCGACAATCTACTCCTGAAACCTTCCTGCTTCAGCAAAATAAAACTTTTGACAGAGCATTCTCCGGAGCTGCATATGGAACTCACTCCCTCCGAGCATCAGAAAAATCTCTTCAGCGCCATTATTCAAAAGGGAAGCTTAATCCTTCCTGATGAGAAAATTCCTCCCTTAACTCTTTAACAATCCTCACCCTCCTGGGCCCTATCAATTGCAACAGATAACTCTCTGACTTGCCCCTCTCCGACTCCCACGGAAGCTCTACTCTCGATATCACTCCTGCTTACATTGAACCAATCAACTACTATGAACTTTTATCTATACTGCCCGTGATGACACCCTCGCTTATATGATTTGTTCGTACTTGAACTTATTCTTACTGCACCGATCAAATCATTTCTACTATCGTTTTGTTCTCTGCCGAACCTCATATTTGCCACATATCTATACCTCGGACCATATTAAAATATTCTTGTACTAGTTTTGCTCTGTATTGTAAAGCGCTCTGAAACCCTACTCAGGGTCTTGTTCGCGCTAAAGAAAACACTAAAAATAAATAAATAAAAGGAAATCTTGATCTTTCCCAATTAGATATCTATCAAGAGAACAAGCGTGTGTATGTGTAAAGGCATCCCTAAACATGCAGGACAAGCACATAATACATTTTCTGAATTGGCTCAAATATACAAAATAGATTTAAGTTGAACCAAGTCGTTGCAGAGATGCAACTATGTGTGTTTTAATGAGAATAACATTTTCACCATGAGAACCCCAGGAATGAAAACGCAAATTAAGGAACAGATTCAAAGCATTCGAAAATGGAGGGAATTAGATAAGTGGGAAAGCAGATGGGAGAAGGAGGGAGATAATAAGAAGACAAAGAGAGAACAGCCTCCTCCCACAGTGGAGTGAGAGGGCACATCAGCTTTTTAATTAAGGGAAATGCCTGGTGGAGTTTATGTCCATGTGCCTTGGAGCAGAAAATATCTTGCATCATTCACTAATGATTTCCCCAAATTGAGTGAAAAGCCAATGGAGTGATATACGCGGGTTGAGCAGTTTGTGAAAATTTCACAGGTCCTGTGGGTGGATTTCACGGAGTTACGCTACGCGGAACTCCGCAGAATTTCTAAAAAACTCTGCCGTGCTACACGGAGTTCTGCAGGCAGGTGGAGTTTCCCAGCACACCCATTCATGTTGCATTTTACAGTCATACGTCCTCGCGTTCCAAATCATGCGTAAACAGAAACATGCGGTTTGCATGGGCACGGCCATCTTGTTTTCTACTCTATTTATGGTGCTGGGCCTGTTTTTAATCCCTCTTTAATCTTTGTGATCCTCCACCCTCCCAATTAATCTACACCTGATTTTTATTTATTGTATTTAGTGTGTGTTTTTATGTCTGTGTATTTTACATTGTTTAATTTCTTTTCGTGGTGTTTCTTGACGTTTTGATTTTTTGTTTATTTTTCCCATTATTTCCTTATTTCATCTTTCCTTCCTTCCTTTTCCTGTTTCAATCTTCTTTACCCCACCCAGTGCCGTGGCAGAGCAGGGTGACTAGGGGAACAGCGGCACCAGGCCCCCCCAACAGCCAGCAGCAGTTGCCTACCTTGTGGGTGGCGCTGCCGCCCAAGTGTGCAGCCCCAGGCTATCTTCAGCAAGGATGAGGTGTCAGCACTAGTTTTTTTTGTGCAGTGCAATCTCGCATGCATACTATCAGCAGGTGATAGGCCTCTCAGTGGATACCTCTATGGGAGCATCAGCTGCGCTGTGGGGGGTGTGCCAGCAAATACAGCACACCAGCCAGGTACAGCGCACCCTCTTGCAGCTGATTCACCGCTGGGCGGACATTCTTGACCCAGAGCAGGACCTGTTTGACCTGCTTGGTGTCAAGATCCCGGGGTCAGTGAGTATTATTAATTATTTGTTGTATTTATGTTCTGCAATGCTAACATTTTTCATGGATATCATGTTGCTCACAGTCAGAGGTAAGTTGTGTTAAGTTTATATTAAGAATATTATTATTATGTGATCCAGTTTCAGCTAGGCAGGTGCTCAACGCTACCTAATCACACTCATCATTGGCGCTCACTTTGTCTGATTATTTAAGAAGCCACTGCAGACACTTCCGTCCTTCTGTCACCATAGTGAATCAGTGATATCAGTGAGTTAGTGTACTCTGTGACCTTCTTTAAGTAGCTTGTACTGTTCCAATCTATTTCACAGTGATGTGTAGTATGCATTTATGCATTGCAAAAAAGGGGGACTGAGTTGGTCCATCAAGGGGCTTGAGAAATGAGAGTAGAATCAAAGATCATTCATTTCAATGCTTTAGTTCAGTGTAGTTTTTGTTAAGGAAATTTGGAATAGGGATTTTAGGATTAGTATGGCCAACTCGCTAATAGTCAATAGAATTGAAACTAGTACTATAGGCGATCTATTTTGGATAAGTACAATGTGACTGTGTTTGCCTGTCATAACAATTTTGTGGAGATTAAGTGAATCTCTAATCTATTTTTTTTACCTTCTTCATTTCTTACATCTGCAAGAAGAGGGACGTTGCGGAGGCAGGCTCGGGGGTAGGTGGTCAGGAGGAGGCACTCACCACCAGCACCACTGCAGAGGGCTCTGCTAACCCAAGCAAGTTTATTATTTATTATTTATTATTATCATTATCCTGATGTTGGGTTTTATGATTGATTTGGGATTAGTGTAGAATCTTGGAGTATTGGAATGTTGGTGCTGGGTTCCAGGATGGGAGTTGCTGCCTGGAGCCTGGTATTGCTGGTGAGAAATAAAGTTGCTCTGACACCCTTGCTGTCTTCGGTTCACGTGTCAACGAGGACAGGATACGAACCCACTCATGCAAAACACAATGGTTTAGCTCTTTTTATTCTGGCCACTATGCTTTACCTTATTTATTTTTTTATACTGTCTCCTTTTTTCCAACTTCCCCATATTCAATTTTTGTTTCATTCCTGTTATCCCTGCATTATTGTTTTTTTCCTTATTTCATGGTTTTTCTTTTTGGTAGCTGACTTTTTCTGGTTAGTATTAGTCCCTAGTGCACTAATGTTCTGCTTTGTTGGTAATCTTTCCCTCTCTCCTATATATCTTGTGGTACTGTAAGACTAAGAACACACTTTTGGCACTCTACTGTCTACCGTGAAAATTGCAGGCCCAATTAAGCTATTATTCTAAATAATATTCACCATGTATACTTGTTGAGAAGGCTTTCTTTTTCTTGCTCATGCTCTAACAGTTAATGAGAGAGTAGCCATGGTCATGGACCACCCCCCAAATGTTGTGGTGTGTAATTCATTTATACAGTTTACCAGCAGTTTCCATGACAGTGCAGCATGGCTGGAAAGTATGAGGTCCCATTGCATTTGCCAATCAACACCATATGTCTTCCATTGACCATTAGTCAACCCCTTCATTGTGTTTAAATGGCTCTGAGTCATCATCATAGGTTGTATCTCTGCCCCTCTATGATGAAACATTTTTGGTTGGCTTCACTTCCTGGCTTGTCTAACATTGTCAACCAACAAAATGTCCACAGTAATATTTTTGTTAGAAGATACTGCAGTGCTAACCGAACTGTAGTGATGTATGTATCGCGGTTGTATTTTTTTAATTAAAAATATTAAGGGGAGGCGTATCTGGTATCTAAAAAATGTATAATGTTTTATTCTAGCCACACAGAACACCAGTGACGCCGGCTCAAGTGCCACTGAAGGAGGTGAGTCAGTTGAAGGGGGAAAAGAGGTGGCAAGGATGGGCACTGGTAAGTCACATAATTGCTTGCTTATTGACAATTACTATTATACTCACTACCTACCAGGGCATTGTCAACTCGTGACCGTGAAACCCCCTGCTTTACCAGCTGTAGCTGTGGTTGAGTTATGGAGTCTTCTATCTCCAACTAAGCAAAATCTCACATAATGAGTTTTGATGGCTTGAGGGAAATGGTAAAGAGCGGAAGGGTAAAAGAAAGGATGGGTGAAATGGTATATGAGTGAAAGGGTGTGTGAGTGAAAGGGTCATGGGTGGGTAAAGGGATGGATGGGTGAGAGGATGGTTGGAAGAAACAGTGGATATTGAATGGATGGGCAATGGATTAGACATTTTGGTGAAAGACTGGATGAGAGAAAGGAAAGCTTAAATCATGGTGGCTATGGGTGAATTAGAATGAAAGCATCAATGCATATTTGAATTGCTTGGATGAATAAGCAAGGGATCTCTTCTCAAGGAGAGGGGCATTCTGCTCACCTACTTCTCTTACTTTGTTATATGGTTATCAAAGCTATGGTTCAAAGTGGGGATATTGTTTTAATTTTTGTTCTACACCCTTGACTCACTGTATTTGTTAAGCGTGGCAGATGTACCCAACCCATCATCATTCATCAACCCCCCTCCAAGCCCATGACATTTTGCTACCCATGACCGAAGTGCAGTATGGTTCAATTTGTGACTACAGTGTTGGCTGCAGCATTCACAAAGTTTTCAATGCATTGCAAACCGAACACACAAGGTGTGGTTCCCTTCGCCCACTCAGTCACCTCTTAGTACTCCACTCTTTTATTCTTTCCTAAGTTCTTCCATCCTAGCCTACCAAAAAAACGAAAAATCCAATCTTGGCATGTGCCACTTTTTTTTAGCCATGTGAAGTGATTCCACAATAATATGTTTCCCATAACAGATTTATTTTACGCCAGTTCAGATTTTTCCCTTTCGACTTCCGTCAACTGCAGTTACTGAATAAGCCAAAGCTCAATAGTCACATGAAGAACCGATGTAGTGACAGTGACCCCTCTATTCTATATCAAAAGCTCTACCCTACCCGCCTAATACCTCTAGAGTAAGTCAAGTTTATTTTCCTTACTGCCCAGCTAATGAATTTATTAGAATTAATATGTGCTGGTGGGCAAGGGCAGTGAGTAAAATGGGCCTAAGTGCAACATTAGATTTCAAGTTTGGCCTATGGGATACGCTGTGACAAACATACCAAATGAAATCTATATAGCACACTTCTTTCCCTGTAGTGCAGTGCATCATTTTCCCCAACGTCTGCTTATGGCAGACAGGATAATATCCGTATTTTATACGTAAGGTGTGTGACGTGCCACTTTGGAGTCAGGGCAGAAAGAGAAAGGCATTTGGAGAAGAGAATGGCCATTGGAATACAAAATAGATAATTGTCAACTACAGCTGGCCCAGCAGCAGACAGTAGCGAAATACCCGAAGATTGGCTAGCAATAAGCATGCCACCATAAATTTAGCACAACACACAACTTGTACTCCATAGTGCATAATGCCTTACTCATTAATGAGAAGTGATTTATTTTTCCACACAAAGTATCTGTTTAGTTGGTACTTGAAAAGCATTTAGAAGAAAAAAAGTGATATCACTGTTTTTTTAATCCGTTGTTATTCAGCCTTAATGCTTTTCTGCCACACAGTCAGTGCTTTGTGCGAGGAATGTGTGGGTAAAACATAAAATTGGCCTTGTGACTCTCCTAATCATAATCACATCAAATTTCAATGGCCCTAGGGGAGCATAAATGTACTGCTACAGTGCCACCCACTAATTTCAAACAATTGTTTCCACTGAGAATTATTTACAATTTGTCTTTTTTTCTTTTTGTTTTTCTCAGTATAGCTACTCATGCTGGTCCTCCCGTAGCATCCAACAGGCAGGAGATAGTGGCCCATCTGCGGCAGCATAGGCTGGATTGTACCCAGAAAGAGTATCAGCGGCTAGTGGCCCTGGAAGACGAAGAGGCAGAAACAGTTCCCTCTCAGCCGGGCCCCAGTAAAACCAGTAACCCTCAGCCTTCAACCTCCCAGCCAACCCATCACTGCCGCAAGTTGACATCACTGCCGCCCTCTCCTGCTCTGACAGGCAATTGCTGCGTCGCATCCTGCAGTGGCTGGATGCTATGTAGAGCCGGCTCGTCAGGCTGGAGCAGAGCCTGGACCAGCTCCGCACCCAAATGAATTATGCCCTCTTCTAGTTCTTTTTTTAATTTTATGTTGTGGTGGGAGGGACTTGTTGTGGGTAGAGAGGGTGGGAAGGGAGTTGGGACTGTTTTTTTTATGTGTTGGACATTTTTGTACATTGGCGGTTGGGTCAATTTGTGTGGGGAGAGAGGTGGGCCTGTTGTGTGTGGAGCGGTGGGTTTGTTTGTAAAAAAAAAGATGGGGGAAATTATTATATTTCATAAAAATGTATGCCTGAGGTAGTTTTTTCGTGTTGTACTTGTACTTTTCACTGCTGCTTTTTACTTTCTACGCAGTCTGTTTATCTGCTTGTTGGAGTGTATACTGCTTAGTTATAGGTAGTTATACCTCTGTAACTATCTTGACCATTAGGGGATGATGCCAATCCATAATTTACATAGTCTACAACAACCTAGATAAACAATTACTTGCAGTAGCAGTTAGTTACTTACTTACTAACTTAACTAGTCCACTTCACTCCATAGTTGTCTTACCTAAATATAAATAACAGGGAAGGCATCACAAATTCACAAGCGAGGTCCCACTTCCACCAAGGTGAGCTCGAAATGCAGGATTAATTGGATGATTATCATTCGCAGGCAACTATATGGAAATAAAAACACTGAGTTAGTGGGCTATAAGTTATATCAAAGCTTTACAAAGAATTGAGACCAGACTACTTCATGACACAACAAAGAATTCCTGATCATGAGTGATAAAATAACGAAAAATCGCAATTGTTTCTTCTGAGCAATGGGGAGCTACTATTTAATTAAAACTAAAGTTACGAAATCCTCTATTCACGAAAACTGGACTCAAAGTCTGGAGTGGACAAGGTTAGGCATTTACGGTTACTCAACACAAGGACTGAACGATGATGCTGATGACTGATGTTCTTCATTCTATATCTAAAATATGGATCACTTTTATGCACAGGTTGGTAAATTGGGACAGTGTGGGCTATTGCTTAGGTAATAGAAGATCCTGCAGTGAGTTGGTGCTGCTTTCATCATATCCAACCACCCAAGTGTGTGATCCATTGATGGTGTAAATTAAGCCACACCTCAATAAATCACACAGCCGAGGGAAGAGGGTTAAGGGTTTGATAAATGGATGGGAAAGGGGATTTGGGAAAAGGTTTGACAAAGACAAACAATACACAAGGACAACATTCATCTGGGCAATGAGCAGCACATCATAGTCAGCAATCTTTTGTGGAAGGAAAAGAAGGAATGAATATGACTCAGTACAGTTAAATACATTGCAAACAGTCCTTCTGCCTCAGAGACCCAAGTTATCAGATGTCTGAATGTTCTGTCTTCTAGGCTGGAAAAAATACAATTATGGAGGAGTAAACCCACCTAGTTCTCCAAACATGATTGTTTAAAAAAATGATACTGTATTACAAAATTAGGTGATGCACCTGCATTCTCCTCAGGAATGTCCATCACTCTTGGGTGCCTGTCTGGACAGTTCCAGTGGGTAAGCGGGAGTGTTGAGCTCAGCTTTTGCCTTTCATTTGTGCAGGAGACAAGAAGGCCTGCGGATTGTAAAACAGATACTGTATTTTAGAGTCACAAAGAAAGGCAGAAGGAAGGTAAGCTTCATGAGGAGTGTGCCAAGAAGACTCAGAGGCAGAGCAAAAAAAAAGAGGACTCAGAGTATGTAAGCAACACGAGCGCAAGTGGAGAAGATCTTACGATACAGGAGATAGATTAGCTTTTAAAATCAGTAGGAAACTCTATCATGCCCAGATTAAATTAGCTAAAAAAGAGTACTACACTAACAAAATTCAGGAAGCAAACCAAGACCAAAAAGCCATCTTCTTAGTTGTAAAGTCCTTTACTAACCCGAAAGTACTACAGAAAGAGATTCCACCCTCCCAAGAATTGTGTGATCAAATTTCAGTCTTCTTTGAAGACAAAATTCAGAATATTCAAAAGGATTTTAGAACCCCCCGTCCTAGATGCTGCCCAGAAGCATGATTTCGTTACCACTGCCCTTTCCTTACGAACTTTCGAACCAGTACCAATAGAACAAACTCGTGAAGCTATCATAGCATGCAAATCAGGTTCCCCCTTAGATGCCTGCCCTCCTATTATTCTCCACAAAATCATAGATATAGTTAACCCAATC
This sequence comes from Calotriton arnoldi, assembly GCA_963921515.1. NCBI lineage: Eukaryota > Metazoa > Chordata > Amphibia > Caudata > Salamandridae > Calotriton > Calotriton arnoldi. Next base: position 485,771 of record CAWUFW010012513.1, on the reverse strand, counting down.
ATAAATCACATAGTCAACTCCTCACTAAGTTCAGGCACAGTGCCTGACGAATGGAAGTTAGCATTGGTAAAACCTCTACAAAAGAAGCAAAACATTGACCCTTCGGTGCTCTCAAATCTCCGGCCTATATCTTTACTCCCACTATTGGGCAAAATTACAGAAAAGTTAGTTCACAAAGAACTTACTAAATTCATTGAGGCCGCTAACATTCTTCACCCCCAACAATCTGGTTGTCGCCCAAAGCATTCCACAGAATCCGCACTCCTAGAATTAACAGACACTTTAAAAATGTTAGCTGACAAAGGAAAAAAGGCGGTCTTGATCTTACTCGATCTGTCGGCCGCCTTCAATACCATCTCACACTCCATCCTTATGCAAAGGCTGGAGTCTTGCGGTATCTCAGGCACCGTGATTCAATGGATAAAGTCTTTCCTCACCAATCGTAGACAAGTAGTGACTCTGGGATCTTTTCTTTCTGTTGAACGGCACATCACAACAGGAGTACCACAGGGCTCGTCACTGAGACCGTTATTGTTCAACATTTATATGACCCCACTCATCTCTTTGGTATCATCATTTGGGATCAAAGTTACTTCTTACGCAGATGATACCCAAATGATTCTTTCGCTGGACAATAATTCCACAAACGCCGAACTCAATTTTAAACATTGCCTATCCGAGGTCATCCAGTGGATGAAGGATAATCACCTCAAATGTAATACTGACAAAACGGAGATTTTGCCAGTAGGAAAAGATGTCCCATTCCAGCCACATGAGTGGTGGCCAGAGGGGACGACACCGCCACCTGACATGGTGAAGGTAGCTAAAAATTTAGGAGTGCATTTCGATACTGCTCCATCCTTTCATCCACATGTAACGGCAGTAGCAGGGACCTGCTTCAGCCTTATTAAATCTCTGAAAAAATTCTTTGATTTGATACCACTCTCGGCCAGGAAATCAGTGACAGTGGCCTTAATCCTCTCACGCTTGGATTACTGCAACAGCCTCCTAGCAGGAACAAAAAAATCAACCTTGAAAAGACTACAAATAGTTCAACACACGGCAGCGCGCTTAGTGCTAAAGCTGCCCCGTAGGTCCTCGGCATCGGCAGCTTTGAAAGCTCTTCATTGGCTCCCACTCCACAAAAGAATTCTCTTTAAAATCCTCTTAATCACTTTCAGAGCCTCGCTAAAACTAGGACCCAAGTATCTCTCGGAGAGATTCACTCCCTATATTACATCAAGAACCCTCAGGTCCTCATCAGCTAACTTCCTCAAACCACCTACATTTAGGTGTAAAACCAAAGGGGGAAAGACAGTGGCCGTTCTGGGAACCAAAGCATGGAACAAGTTGCCAACCCATCTGAGACTGCAAAAAAATGAAACCCAATTCAGGAAATTGTTGAAAACATGGATATTCAGCTCCACGGACGAACTATGCCTTTCCCTCATCTAGTCTCTATGGGAATCACCTCTCACCTCTAACCAGCGCCAGGATGCTCCTTTCGGAGTGGCAGCTAGCGCTTTATAAATAATTTCATTACATTACATTACATTACAGTTTCACATTTGCCACCAGTGCAACACACACACACACACACTCAGCAGTATTTCACAAATCAACTCACCTCTCTCCATGCCACACAGCTGAGTACTAGGCCTCAGAGCCATGGTTTCCCTTTGAAGTCGATAACTTCTTGCTTCTAGCTGTTGATGAGGTAGTCCCACCCGGAGATCTTCCATGCTCCTCCTCACTCAGAGTAACTCCATCCCAGTCATGACCCAAGCAAGATACACGTGTGGTGCACTGCTGTTGAAGAACAAGTAGAGTAACAGAATTGCAGTATTTTGTATAGGTTTTTGTTCGTTAAGTAGCATGACTGTTCTGGTCTCTGAAGAACCAGAAAAAAGGAGTGGATCCTGCAAGTAAATCTGGCTGGTGTGAAAGGGCTAATCACCGCCAGGAAAAAATGATCACCCATCATTCAGGCCCCAAGCAATGCAAATCATCTCAAGCAAGTTCCCAAATTACTGTTGAACACCCTCCCTCACTGTCTGCCACCACATGAATCATCAATCATCACTCACAAACAATCACTGAACAATCACTTGTTAATGAAATGGTTACCTGTTCCTATCCAAGCACGGTGGTAGATCAACTATCTTGTCTTTCATGCAAGCAACAGATTGGAATTCAAAAGTCTTGTAAATCAAATGATCATCTGCAGCACTCCTAGGTGATAAAAAAACAGAAGTATCATAGGCATGGACTGCACGGGAAACAGCCTTCACAACCAAGGCTGAATCACGCAAGCCTTTACAACGAAGGCTTTACCACAAATGAGTTTTTATGATGCAAGCCTTTACTACGCAGGATTTAACAGCGAATATGCCTTTATCACGCATGTCTTTACAATGAAAATCATGTTGTAAAGGCATGAGTGGAAAAGGCATATGCATTACTGTCATCTACTTCATATTGTTGTATTTCTTAATCATGAAGTTATTATTGCCATACTTTGGTCTACTTACTTACACCTCTCCAACAGCATTAGACATTTTGCTGCTGCATTCGTGTTTGCTATTCTGTTGTTCCCATTTAAGGGCCTAACTGTATATTACAGTTCACAGTTTGTTTATTAAGTTCATGCAGCCTTTCACTCGTACTCCGGTCAGCGTCTGCTTTTCGACGCAGAGTCTCAGAGCATTCATCCTTCCGGGGGCGCGGCCTTCCTTTCCTCCCACCTCTACTCCAATATTCAAGGCAGGATTCCTAGGCGTGTACATGCCCATAGGGAGGGGATACTGTTCCACGCCTTCTCTTTCATTTTAACACCCTTTTTTTAAAGTGAGCAAGCAAAGCTTTACTGTTAGGGACGCATCTCTTTTGTCTACAGTTTAAGAAGATGCCGTAATGTGTGTAATGCCATCTCTGCATTCTTCTTGTTCTCTTTGCCAAGTGCACAGTCACTGGGCAGAACCACGAGTGCAGTCACTATACTTACACTTGCTATTAAACTTTTACCACGCATAAGTCTTCACCAAGCATGCCTTTACAACGAACATTTTGTTGTAAAGGCATGCGTGGTAAAGGCATATGTGTGATAAAGGTTTTGTTGTAAAAAAACTCATGAATTATAATGATGGCATACAAAAAGCATGCGTTGTATTGGCACGTGTTATACTGTCATACAACCGGTCTGCACAGGTTAATTTTTGCTAAGTAAGTTTGTAAAGGCCAACCACCTCTAGGAAAAAATTATCACCCATCATTCAGGCTGTAAACATTGCAAATCATCTCAAGCAAATTCCCAAATTACAGTTGAACACCTTCCCACACTGTCTGCCATCACATGAATGATCAATCATCACTCACTCACCGTTGAAATTGTAGTTATCTCTTCCAATCCAAGCATGGGTAGATTAGGTAGTATGTACACAGTTGCATCTTTGACGCATTCAACAGATTGGAATTTGGTATTGAAACTCTTGTAAATCAATGATCTTCTGGGGCAGCCCTGCTAAGTGATGCAAAAAGGATAGGCATGCAAGGGAGGCAAGCATTGTTTCCAATGTCATGAAGGAATTGTAGAGGCTTCTTGCCTACCTTTCCTATAGGATAGTGGAGTTACCTTATTACATTTAATAAGGAGTTACCTTATTACATTTAATAAGCTGTAATTTCCAAATGAAGACAGGTAACCAGTTAATGTTTGGAGTCTTTGGAATTGTAATGAAAAATCCTAACTTATGATGAAGTTGGATTTCAAATTACAATTTTTAAAATGTCACTTTTAGAAATTTGGAAATTTCCTGCCTTAGCCTTTTGGTGCCTATACCTGTCTCTGGGTCACATGATTGGGTGTGGGTGACAGTTGGGCTTTGTGTATTCCTCCTAAACAGCTATGCATAATAGGGAGCTAAGTTGTGCCTGGATGGGCCATCACTGGCAGGATGGGAGGGAGGAGCTGGACCCAGCCCCACTTACACTTGAATAGACTGTGTCCTGTCTCTACACAAAGGGAAGCATACTCCCTGTAGTTAGTCCGAAGCTAGGGCCATGAAGGCAGGGTATCTGTGCACTTTAAAGGCAGGCCTCTAGAAGTGTCTCCCCACTTCAATGACTATATACCAACTGCGTATAAATACTGGACCCCAGATACCACAACTTTGGTGCACTTCTGGACCTGTGGATACTCTGGCAGGAAGAAGGACTTCTGTGCTGCTGAAAGGACTGCCACTCTGCTGGACTGCTGATCTGAAGGAATTTTGCCCTGCTGTGCTAACCTGCTGCCCTCTTGCCTGGGTGAGAAGGACTGTACCTGCATCTCTTGAACCCAGAGTGACTTCAAAGGCTAGTCGTCTGGCCTCCCGGTCTGAAGCCTCAGTGACACAACAGGCTTCCAACTACCTTGCACCTCCACCTAGACTCTGCCATCTGTGAGCTTACCCAGCCAAAAGGCAAAATGACGCATTGCCGCAGCTGTGTGGACGGGACCCATCGTAAAGACTTGCATCGCCTCCGCAGACTCATCTGAACTGCTGCTCTGCAACGCATCCTTGGCACTGGCCCTCGCATCCTTCATCGAATGCAGCCTCGATGACAACTCCGGACTCTGCGCCTCAGCCTCACAGCTCCTCTGATGCATCGCCCTGACTGTGCAACTCAACTTCGATGACAGACTTCACATCGCAAGCACTTGTAAACGGGATCATCGATGACCTCACATCGCAGCCTTGCCACATCTCAGAACCAACACATTGATTCGGCTGTGCAACGCACTTTCGATGCGGATCCTTGCAACGCTCTGCAAACCAAGAATCAAGGTACTCTGTTCAGCGGGCCTAACTGGGTCCCCATAGCCGGCATTCTCTCCATGTGGTCGACCTGCACTTGTGGCTTTGTCTCAGTCAGGCTCAACCAGCAATCCACAGTTGGTGCTTTGTACTTTATGGTGCTATTTTCACTGAAATCTTAAACTTCCATATCGCTAGTTCTACTCATTGGATTTTAGTTGTTTGGTCTTGTTTTCTTTTTAATGAAAGTTCTATTTTTCTAACTTGGTGAAGGCCCACCTGTGTGTGGTTGTTTCCTTTTTTTACTGTTTGAAGTTTTGGACAAAAACTTTACATATTGCCTCTAAGTTAAGCCTGACTGCTCTGTGCCAAGCTACCAGAGGGTTGAGCAAATTTTAATGTAGGGTTGGCTTGTGCCTCATCCTGACAAGGATTGTGGTTGTTGCTTGACCAGGGCTCACACCCCAGTCAACCAACAACCCAATTTCTTACAATGTGTTTAGTGTGGCCACTAATTGTCGAATAGGCCTGTGTTAGCCCCCACACCGTTAGTCATATGGTTCACCTCTAAAGATGATTTGGCAGTAGTGGAGCACACACAATGCATACAGGGTGGAGCAAGAAGTGGCGCCTGCAAGCTAAAATCCTTAGGTGTAGTGACAGTTTTCATCTCCAACTGTTATAGCAATTACATTTAGTTTCCATTTTAGTATTCCCTTCTAACTTAGCATCTTCTTTAGATGGTGGTTTGAACGTTTTTCAGTAACACAAGAAAACATCATGCATGCATTTATTTTTGGTAGACATTGTTGTTCTATAGCCTGCATTGTTAGTTCCAGGAACAAACATATTAGAACACGATTAAAGTATAGTAGGTCCTTTTGGATGGTAATAAATGAACCATACTTTTGTGAATCTTTCGATCCCACCACAGATGTCCACATTCCTGAAGTGGCATGGATTGATTACTTCTCTGAAATATACTCGAACCAGTCCATGCCTCAAGGACAGATTTGTGATAGGGAGCCTAACCTTTCCAGTGATATTCTGATATTCCAATTGGGGGAAGTGGAAAGTGCATTGTTGGAAAGTAGCAAGGGCCCAGGTGAGGTCCCCCTTGAATTTTTCTGTGACCAATTAGACCTATGGGCCTCACTACTTACTAATGTCTTTAACGCGATTGCCAGGGAGTGTCCCCTGTCCTCTTGGAAGAGCTCTGATCTAATTCCTAAATACAAAAAAGGAGATAAAACTCTACCAGAAAACTATAGACCAATTTACCCACTGGACTCCACTGTAAAAGTCACTAGGCACATAATACTACATAGATTGGAGGTCTGGGCGAACACGAATAATATCTCTTCAGATACTCAGTATGGTTTTAAAAAGGGGATGGGCACTGTTGATCAAGGCCTGAACCTGATTCTCCTCTTGGCAAAAAAGGGCTCAATCTAACTCTCATTGATGGATCTCTCAGCAGCTTTTGTCTGCGTTTTGCATTCAAAACTGTTGTCTAATATGAATGAGTTTGGCGTAGGGGATGGTATCATCACCTTTGTTAGACAATTGTACTGAATTCTATCACCTGTTTTTGATTTGGTAGAAATGGTGAATGCACTGATGCTTCAATAGTAGAAGAGGTGTTAGGCACGGGTGAGTATTAGCTCCCTTTCAATTCTCCCTATACACAAATTGAGTGGCGACAGTCTTAACGATGAAGGGGAGGGACATGGTATATGTTGGTTTGCGTCCTCTCCTCATTCTGCTGTACGCTGATGATGCAGTGTTGATTGCTAGAATGGGGAGAGGGCAGCAAGGGCTTATTGATGATTACATATCGTTCATGCATGACCCAGACCTGAAAGTCAATGAGTCAAAAACTTTTATTATGTCCTTTGGGGCCAAGTGAGAAAAACACCTGCCTTTTTTATTATTAAGTTCATAGTAAGTGAGGTTCCATTATTCTCCTGCCTAGGAGTTCTATTTGATAGCAACTATACATGGAAATCTATGTTATCAAATAGGATAGCGCTACTGGAGAAATCCATTAATGGCCTACATAGATTTTGTGAAAAACTGGGGGCATATTAGCAAGACCGGCGATAAAATTATCGCCGTTTTAGCGGCAGGAAACTGCCGCTAAAACGGCGATAATGGGCTTGCTAATATGCGTTATAGAATTCCAATAGAAGCCCAGGTTAGATGTCCTGCACATCTAACCTGGGCTTCTATTGGAATTCCATAACGCATATTAGCAAGCCCATTATCGCCGTTTTAGCGGCAGTTTCCTGCCGCTAAACGGCGATAATTTTATCGCCGGTCTTGCTAATATGCCCCTGGGAGCCTAACCTGTGAAAGAACTATTGATTCTTTATGCCAGCAAATGTGTGGCAGTGGCAACTTTTGGCACTGGCATCTGGGGCATAGTCAGTTTGGTAGGTGTCCAGCGGGTAGAAAACGTATTGTTGAAAAACGTATCCCATTGTGAAGAGATCAGACTCCAGGATCTCTTTACAGCCCCAAACATTTGCCGGGATTATGACAAACATTTGCTGAAACAACTTTGCTTGCAGAAGACCCAGAGAAACAGATAGGAATGGGAGAGAGTTAAACCAACTGTTTCTGCTTATAAGTTGGTCCCGATTCAGGAGGTGCCTCAATTTTATGTGTATTTAGTTCAGAATGAAAGACACCAGTTTGTGCTAACCAGGTTTCATTTTAATTTGTTACCAATATTGGTTGATTACCCTGATAATTGTTATATACTGGCAGCTCTTCCGCCCGCCCTTGCAATGGTGTCTCCCCGACCAAAATTACTTATCCTGTTTTTCTGTGTGTTTTATGATATACCTAGAAGAAATCTTGTGCTCCCTCTTTTTAGAGACCTTAAACTTAGACAGTGCAGAGCTGCCTTATTGTTTCTACTACAATTGCATAACCCTCAGATATGTAGCACAATGGTCTCTTTTTTATTACAGATTTTAAAATTTTTGAATCGTGCTAGGATATTTCGATGTATTAGTTTCAATGTCTTTTTAATTGTATTGTTTAGCTATAAGGATATAATTTTGTAATGATGTGTCACGTGTTGCTGCTATATTTATTTGTGTCCTGCTTTTTACCTTATGCTTTTATTTTACTGATAAAGCTTTCTGACTGACTGACTGAACACGATGTCCTTACTTTATTTTATGCTCATAGGAGATGATTCTTTTACCCAGACTAAGTAAGAAGATGCTGTTCTGCATCTCTAGCAGAATGAGATAAGGCTGGTGTTTCATTAATTAAACAGCGTTGCTTTGTAGTTAGTGAGAGGCACTTCACATCAGAGTTTTAACGGAAGCTGCAGAGAGCTGTGACTAAGACTCAGCTTCGCAGGCCCTCACATTCATCCTAAGAAAAAGATAGTTGCGCAGGTAGATGTGTGCAGGTTTGCACATCATTAATCAAAAGAGGGAGGGACAAGGAGCAGTTCAAGGTCCAGCATCCATGCTCTATAAGGTTGGAGTCTAGATAAAGTGAGGAGGTCTTCTTTATTGGAAGGTATTGCCCACCCACACCCATTTGGGTGTCATGCTTCATCATCGGGCTTAGCTCCTCGTGGGGCCGGTGCTGTAATGCCCCATGGGCCCCACGAGAGGGCTTTTTAGCGGAGATGTTTTATTTTAACTGTGATGATGCGTGTGGGTGTGTGGGCACTCAGTAGTGAGTATAGTGAAAAAAGTGCTTTAAAACAACCTTAGAGGTACCCAGAGATATACTTCATCAGGGGTCCCCTTGGCAAGGTTGAAAACAGATAGGTGTAGATTGTCAAGGCTATGTTACAAAGCGTGACAATCTAGTGTAGGTTTGCACACTCAGATGGAGTGCATTTGTTGTCAATGCACAGATGCTGGCTTCCAAAGACAGTAGCCCCAAGGTATAGGGTTAGATCATTCCAACAGTGTCTGACAGAAGGTTCCTCCTATAATGCTCTTCCTAGAGTAGAGGCATTAGTGATAGATAGGAGTAACATTAGGAACAATTAATACTGTTGAATTGTTTGTTTTTCACCATTATAATAATTCTTATAACAATGAAGTGTCTCATCTGTCTAATAATTGCAGTTAAGGTTTTATTTAGAATGGTTAGATCTTTTCCATAAACACTCGAAAATTTATTATTGTTTATTTTCTTTGTGAAACTTTAGGCATGACACAAAGGCTAGATCTGTTTGCACAAATTCCTTGGAAATCAGAGTGGTCATGTTCGAGGTTGCCGACAGCCTCTGTAACTCTGATGGTTTAGGAGTTTAGGTGTGGTACTGTGACCTATCCGAACCAACATTTACTGATGTTATAAGAAGATTTAGGGCCTAATTCTCATGGTGGCGGTCCATCCCCAACAAGCCTGGCGGTCTGACCGGCATATTAGTCCAAAAGTCAATGATGTTGTAAACAAAAACGTTATCAATGTCCACTTTTAATCCAGAAACATCAGTTCGGGTCACATGAAATCCAAATTTGTTTTCATACAGCCAATGTTCAATCCAATTCATGTAGTCAGCATATATTAGTTCAGCAGTTCAATACAGCTAACGTGTTTCGTCGATCGGTAATTCATACCTCAACTTCTTCAGGGCTGAAAAAATTCTCCATTAGCTTAAGGAGTGTGTTCCATCCGCTTGGTAGATTGCGTGCGATTAATATCAGAGCATAATATCAGAATTCTATTAGAGGACAAAGTAACAAAATGCGGAGAGTATTCCCGGCATCACAAATTTGGATTTCATGTGACCCAAACTGATGTTTCTGGATTAAAAGTGGACATTGATAACGTTTTTGTTTACAACATTATTGAATTTTAGACTACACAAGTGAGCTCGGATGGGATTCTTGTTGTTAACTCACGTTGGTGATTGTGATTCCATTGCCATTGATTACAGCATTGTGGATTTCAGTATTCTCATTTGTTAATCAGACTTTGAAAATTCATGAAGACTTATGACTTATTGGCTATCTTCTTCCCTGCAACTAGAGGCTTTCTCTATGTGGCAGTCAAATATGGATCCAAATGTTTCTATTCCCGAAAGTTAACCTGAGATTGCAGCCTTTGGTTCCACACATTCTCCGCAGCCTAGCACTTCCTTTCTCAATTCATTACACAGTGCCCCAAATGTTCTATGTTGAATCTGTTAACATTCATGGAAACAACATTTCAGAGGATGCTTAAAGCCCTGGTGTTAGCAAATATATTCAGTAGTCCAAGTAGATATTTCTATTAGAAAACATTAAAGCCACGTTTGATGATAAAGCAACCGAAGAACTAAACAATTGCTCTTTCCAACCGGCTGAACCTGAGTAAAGTGGTTAAACTCTTCCATTTATTCCTCTCACACGAGAAAAAAATGGCAGTGTTTATTTATCCCAGTACCTGGGCTAATCTACCATTTAGGGGAAAGGTTTGGAAAAAATAAGGCTTTCTCTAGATTTAGCCTACTCAACTGTTTGAATAGGAGGAAAAGAGTTCCTGCTGATAGTGTAGTGTAGCTCCTATTTCCCTAATAGGCTCTGCGCATTGGAATAATATATCCTATAGGTTTGACATAGGACTAAGGTCGGTATGTCCCTATTGAGTATATTAAACTTAATTACTTGTGCCAGCTAGCTCAGAGGCCACTAGAAACTTCTTGACAACAAGAAGGGAGTAGTTTCTGGCAGCCGCAAAACATGACCACTTTGTTTCCCTTTAGAATCAGAACGTGTCCCAGAGTCGTAGAAACAATAGATAACTATTTCACTCAGCTCAGTCGTGCATGTCTAGTTACTCTCAAAGTTACACAGAAATAACAGACGGGCGTTTCAATAAAAGATTTATTGAACAGTCTTATTTCTGGTGAAAGTTAAATGTGCTGTTACGATCACAAGACAGTATGCGAGATAAATAATGTACAGAGTGAGCAGTAGAAATAAATAATACTGCGTTAGCATTATCTTTTCAGCATATATGCATTTACATAAAATGACACAGCCTAAAAATGCGAGTACTCATACGATGCGTTTCTAGCATAGTTCTACCCCAGTGTTCCTAACCTATCCTAGGTGTAGGGAGAAGTAGAAGTAGGTGAAGTATTCCTTACTATAGTATACTAAGAGTATGTTAAGCCTAGTATGCCTAGTATGTCTAGTATGCCTAGAGTCTAGTATGCCAAGAGTCCCTCTAGGTTCTAGTCTGCTCCATACCTGAAGAATGAGAGAGGTAGGAATCTCTTTCCAGACTCGAACTCCAACACCCTGCAAGGGAAGTTGGATCACTGGAAGCTGGACAGCGTCTTCTCAGTGCGTCCGGCCGGGAAACGGGAAACGGGCTCCTCTGAAGTCGAGGTCTCCTCTGATTTACAGGGGTTTGGGAAGGTATATTTATACCTGAAAATGTTAGCATTGACGTGAGTCGGACAGCGGAAGACGTCAGGAATGAACCCCTAAGGAATAATGGTTCATGCATAATATATGAGTCCTTGAAGAAATCAATAGTCCTGGGCTAGGGAAAGTCCCGCTGCCTAAGGGTCTGTTTTTTCATGAACTCGTTGTGACGTTAGGGTGGACGGATGTCGGAGACCATGCCTGTATTTGGAGTGCACGGTTTATGCCTAAATAAGGGCTGGGATTTTATGCCTATATAAGGGCAAGGCGAATTGTGCCTATATAAGGACATGATTCTAGAAAGCCCGTTTATGGACACCCTAGGAAGTATACAACAATAGAACTCAAAGAAAGACCATGGAAATCAGTAAGCCTAATGGGCTATCCCAGACATCAGGCCTTTGAAATTTGAGTGGTATGGCTCATAAGATTGGCAAAGAATAATCTAAGATCGAGAGAGAAATGCCATGTCTCCCAACCACACCATTGCAGCCAAATCTGCCCAACCATGTGAAATCAAGGCAAATCTCTGTCAGCAGAGAAAGAACAAATGAGGCCCAAAATAAACTAGAAGGTAAAACTTCAAATCATAGTCCCATTTTTGGGGATGTGATCACAAAAATCTCTTTTCCAAGCCTTTAAAGGCAGGGAAGAGAAAGTCAAAGTTATGCCCCTTAGGTTGCTTCAAACTCTTGGCTTTTTTCAAGCTCACTCCAGCACTGAGAGAAAACAACTCAGAAGATTGGGACCTAGTGGGTTTTAGTATGATCAGAGACGACGAGGCAACAAAGTCTCATTATTATTGTAAAACAATGGTAGCCACTGTAATGGAGAGCTAGGTTGATCTGATTAAGCATGGTAAAGGGCTTTGTGAAGGGCCGGGACCTGTAGCAGCCAAAAATCCAAATGTATGTACCGCACACCTACCCCTTTCAAGAAATGACAGGAGGCTGTCCTCTACTCAAATTGAGCTACCCCGCCTCCCCAAGAACCGGCCATGATGGGGAACAACACTTGTACAAAAGGGGTGTAGAAAGCTGGCTCTCTATATAGTGCACTAAAACGAAATATGCTGTGCAAAGAGTCCAGTGGGTCTCCTACTGGTATACAGAGATAAAAGCAGATAATACTAACGTTCTATTTGTAGTAGTGTGGGTGAGAAGTTAGGCTTATCAGAGGGTTGCTATAAGCATTTGTTTTACTCACAGAGGCAAGAAATGAGACACACACTCAAGAAAAAATCTGAGACCAATTTGAAAAAATAACACAAATTTGTATATAATTTTTAAGACCAAGAGCTTCATTAACAGGTAAGTACTTTTTTAGTTATGAATTTTCAAAGATTGGAAAACAGCTCACTGTTGTGCACAATTCCGTACAATGAGAGTCTATGGAGAAAAACATTAAAATGCATATAAAATCAAACAGTCAGTTCTGGAGTTTCACCTTTAAGGTTTAGGGTAGCAGCAGGCCAAGGGACAATATTCCACCAGGGGATCGACTGGAGCGTCCGGGATTCGGCTGCGAACAGGTTCTGATGTTGTTGGTAGCTGGTGTGCTACAAAGAAGGGGGCCACTCCAAAACAGGCTGCACAAGGGGACTTACAGGTAAGTCCGGGGGACCACATACGAGGGATTGGGTTGCAAGGACCTCAGGACCATGGGAGTACAGCTGGTTTGTCAGTACCCAGGGCAGGCGGGCTGGCTATAGAGCAGATATGTCAGCCTGGCTCTGTGCATTCAGATGGTCCTAGTGGTCAGGGCCAGGCAGGTTGCAGGGGTGATTTTCATTGAGCTGGGCCACTCCCAAAGTGGGTCTCTGGGGTCTCGAAATCCCTTGACGGGTGCCTGCTTCCTCAGCAGTTGGAGTCCGGCTTGTACTCTTCTTTTCGGTGTCGACTGCAGGTCGTCCAGTACCTCAGGTATTGCTATGCCATGGCTTTGGTAGGTCCTGATGTCCTCTCACTTTGTGGAGGGCAGATCTATTCCTCCAGAGCTGGTGTACCTCTTCTTGCTTGGGTGCTGCATCAGAGTCACTGTGGAGCAGCAAGTTGATAAACCAGACTCTGTGGGCTCTGTGCCTGCGGTCTGCAGGGGGGTAGTTCCTTTACACCAAGAGAGTTGACATTTGTTTCAGTCCTCAGTGCCAAAAAGGTTTGCCTATTAGTGACATCTTGTAACTGGTTGTTAGCATGCCCCATTGTACAAGCCAATGAACAAAGGGCAAATGTAATCTGTTTGAACGTATACATACCACCCAACTGTATTCAGTTTGAGGACGAGTTGGTAAAAGTGGAACAGGATTTATTTAACCGACATTGCCATTTTTCATCTGCATTGTTTGTGATAGCGGGGGATTTTATTCTAAAAGAGTCTCTTTGTAAATCTGAAGACTATTTAGAAGCTCAGTCGTATTAATATTAAAACCCTAATGTGTCATGTCTACTGGCAAGCCTTCTCATAGAGCTAATCAGTTTATATCTTATTTGGTTGAACATAATTTTATCAACTTAAACGGTCGTTCTTGGGTGATAGTCCTGCTGCTGCCACGTTTAGACACAGAAAAAATTGAATCTATATATCTTTGTTGTCAGACAATTTTAGGGTAGTTTAAAATTTTAAGGTAAGGGATTTTGAGGTAAGTGACCATCTACTTTTGAAATTAAAGAAAAAATGTAATCCCTATTGGGAGCCAAAATTAGATCTACCACTTTTGTATAAACACAGAACAGGGATCGCAATTACAGATGCCAGACTGCATGAGTTATCAGAGATAAATGTTGAGATGTACCTTGACAGACAGTGTTAGTAAAGGCATTTAATAGTATACGTGCGTATTAATCAAGTATTGATGCTCTTGAAACAGACTTTACCCTTTACCTGATCCAAAGTGACATCTTGCATCAGGTGGTTTAATGCTGAATGTCAGGGCCGGCGAAGGGATGTAAATAAATTGAAGCATAGAATATCTGCCTAAAAAGGTGTAAATTATATGCAAGGAGTTAGATCCGCTACAAATGTCTACCAAGCAATGTTAATACAAAAAAGAAACGTTTGTACTAGGCAAACTGGAACAAATTGCAGGATAATATAGAACAGAATAATTCAAAACAGTTCTGGAACGTGGTAAACAGTGTGCTCACCTCAAACAGTGCATCTCCCTCAAGTTTGGAGGGTTAAGTTTCAGAATCCCAATGGGCCGCTTTTATATCTGAATTATATAAAAATCCTGACGGTAAAGCCTCTAAAAATTGTCATGAGTCTGGTATAATAGCGGAGCTAATCTGCAATTTGAAATCATCATGGACTGATGGCCTGCCTGCAGTATGTTGATAGGCAGATGTCCTTAGCCCTTTTTTCAAATGGTTCTCATGTACTAGGTCTATCCCAGAGTCTTGGTGAAGGGCAGTAATAAAGCCTATTTACAAGAAAGTTTCCCATAGTTATCCTACCAATTATTGGCTAATCTTCTTTTTACATGTTTCATCTAAAATTTACAGTCAAACTATATTGATATCCCTTGGGGCCTGGGCTTTTGGATATAGGATGATTCCCAAAAAGCAGGTAGGTTTCATACCAAAACACTCCACGATTGACCACTGTTTTGTACACTGGGGAGCTGCTAGGAGGGCAACAATTTTGGTCTACAAACTTTATTGCTGTTTCATTGACTTTTGGGCATCATTTGTCTTGATCAATAATGGCATTTTATGGGGAAAATTGTCTAAATGGAATATCCCAAAAGATTTGTTGCTTATGGTATAACTGCATGATAACAACTGGGTTGAGGGAGATTTGAACTGGTCAAGTATTCTATCTGACAAAATTCTCATTGATAATGGCTTAAGACAGGGGTGTGTTTTAGCTCCCTGTTCTTTTTATTTCTAACCTCCCGGAAGCCTTAGGTACCACTACCTCCTTTTCCATCAAAATAGGAGGGGGCCACTCACTGTCTCATGTATGCAGATGATCATGGATTATAATAGATAATACTCCTATAGAGTTGTAACACAAATTTCAGACTCTCTGTTCCTATTGCGGGATAAGCTGCTTAACAATAAATGTTGAAAGAAACAAGACCTTGATTCTTTTCTAGCTATCAAAGCAACACACTTGTTTTTGAAAACAAATCCCCCCCGATCCAGTCAGTGACCACAAGTACTTATATCTCACATTTTCCTGGAATATAAAATAGGATAGGCACATGGCAAATGTAAAACCCTAACTCTTAAGGACTGTAAATGCCTTGAAAAGGTTTGGTACATGGTTTGGATGGCCAACAGTATATCCCCGAATTAAGGTAGTAGCAGGCAAGCTAATCCTGCAAGCATTATATGGAGCTGAGCTTGTTTCAATAAACTGGCATGTCAACTGGGAATCACAGGAAATCATGACCAAGGCTTGGTCCAGGCTCCACCCACTGTTACTGATTAAAACATAAATCCCTGCAAGTCAGAAGATGAACCCACAATTTACCTTGATTACTGGCATCAAAGTACAGCTCTTTTGGGAGGTTGAAGGCTGTGACCCTTGAGATAATTTTGTACAAATTATTAAGCTTTTTTTACAAACTTTTCAAAGGTCTGTGGAAAATTTTGCAACTGCATAAGGTTTCGAAGGCTATACTGCACTAAAACATCTGCATGAAAACTGTGACTTTTTTTTTTTATAATTTATGTTCTATATATTTGTATCTAATGCCAAAAAAGGTTACTCGAAAAATGTTTAAAAAACAAATAATATTCTTGTCCTCAGTAATTGCATTGCACATTGAAAAACTCAAAAAGTAAACTTGCAAAGGAAAAATCTGCACAGATTTTTTTACCTGAAAATATGACACAAGTAATTGTGGTAGTGAGCAATCACCAGATCACCACAGGCTGAGATGATTCAAGCATTCCTTCATTTAATGTGTTATTTGATTCAGTAAGCACACTAAGGGGCAACCACACCATGGAGGTAGTAATTTTGTAGCTATGAGTCGCAGGCAAACAACCAGCACCATCCACTCCACCCCAACAACCCAGTCCACCCCCCCACCATGAAGGCAACGCAGGAGAAGGGAGCTTGTTCATCGCCAGCTCTAATAAGGCTCAGGGAGGATGAGCTTATTACCTATTACCAACTGAGGAGGCAGTCCATTGTACAGCTGCTACACCTGATTGCCCCAAGGCTCCAGCCAACAGCTGACAGGTCTGCCAACATCCCTCCACTTTTGAAACTCATGGCAGTACTACAGATGCTGGCATCAGGGTCCTTCCAGATAACAGCGGCCAGAGTGGCCAGAATCTCCCAGCCATCTTTTTCATCATCCCTTGCCTCCTTCCTGGATGCCATCATCCGTCTAACACCCTGCCACCTCCTCTCCTAACACACGAGAACTTCAGCTCAAGACCAAAGAAGGCTTCTATGTCATCGCTGGGTTCCCACATGTGCTTAATGCCATGGACTGCACACATGTGCAACTGGAAGCCCCTGCAGCCACATCCCATCTCTACAGGAAGCACACCCACTTCATGAATGTCCAGGCCATCGTGGACCATTGGGGCTTCTTCTCCAACATGCTGGCCAAATATGTGAATGGAGGAAGGATTATAGCACCTCCGGCCGTGTCCACCTTAAAGAAGCCTTGAAAATGTATCACAAACGTATAAGAATAGAATGTAAGGATTACTATGCCCAGATGATAGATTCAGCCAAAAACCCCACTAAGGAATTATCCTCCTTGCTTAAGTCACTCAGGGACTCTGATCAAATCTCTGCTAAGATTACCCCCTCTCGAGAATTGTGTAACAACATTGCGACCTTCTTCTCAGACAAAGTGACCAAAATCTATTAAAACTTTCCGGATTCTTTTAGGAAGGAAGACATTTCTAAGATTAGAGAACTACCAGGTGATATGAGTGATCTCCCCATTCCTTCTATATCAGAAGTTAGTTCTATCTTCTCATTCATAAAATTGGGTTCTCTCCTTGATCCAGCCCCACCCAGAATTCTGCAGTTGCGGATAACCGTGATCGTCCCCCTCCAACAAGAACTTCTGAGGCTATCTATCTTGTCAGGTACCATGCCTAAACCCTGGAAACATGCCGTGGTAATACCTATCAGGAAAAATCTCTCCATTGACCCATCTGTCCTGGAAAACCTGAGACCTATTTCCCTCCTCCTGTTTGGGGCAAAAATAGTAGAAAAGCATGTAAATAATTGTCTAACCAGTTTGGTAAAATCTAAAGAGCTAATGGACTCTACACAATCTGGCTTCAGGGCAATGTACCCCACCGAGTCTGCCCTCCTCCTATCAGAGGAAAAACACTTAGACAGAACGCAGACATGGGTCAAACCTCCACCCTGATATTTCTCGACCTGAGTGCAGCCTTCGACACGGTGTTGCACGACAAACGTATTCAAAGGCTTCAGGATTTCGGATTCGGATGAAAGTCTCTTAAATGGTTTAGATCCTACCTGCGGGATCAATCATTCCAAGTCACTCTTAAATCTTGTGTTTCAGACGTGTTCTGCGCAACTAGAGGAGTCCCCCAGGGCTCCATTTTGAGCCTCACCTTATTCAATGTGTATGGGAAACCTCTGGCGGATATCATTAAAAGACATAATGTTCAAGTGGTGTCGTATGCTGACGACACCCAATTAATAATGAATCTGTCTGAATCCACTTCCATCCCAGCCGAACGGATTAAAGCCTGTTTATTGGACGTTGCCTCTTGGTTGACTGACAATTGTCTGAAATTAAATGCCAACAAAACTGAGATTCTGCTGGTAGGAATAACTCCCTCAATATGGACATCAGCTTAGTGGCCAACGACTCTGGGAGAACCACCTGCCCCCAAATAAAAGGTCAAGAATTTGGGATTAGTTTTTGCCTCGAAACTCTCCTTTGAAGACCAAATTAGGAAAACAGCAGGAAAGTGTTTTGGCACACTAAAGACATTGAGAAAAATTCTTGACCTAATTCCAACTAGGGGGCCGATTCCGATTCAGGCCGGAAATCTCTCCGACCGAGCCGGACCCGGAGAGATTTCTGACCGAATCGGACTCTGGCAGTCCGACCGAACGAGTACGATGCGCACGCAAGCAATCGCACTCGAGTCGGTCGGACTCCCATTGAGTCAATGGGAGCCGCACGTACAACGCGTACGCGGGCTCCCATGGACCCAATGGGTGCTAGGCGAACAAGGGTGCCCCCTACAGCGGGTACGCCTCGAAGCGACTCGCGGCGTACATGCACAGGTAGGGGGGACCCATGGGTCCCCCCTGTGTGCGACTCGCATGGCTAGGCATACAGGGGGGTCCGACACGGACCCCCGAAGTGAGGCTCCGACTGCTCTTTTGAGCCGGACGGAGCGAGTCGGTCGGACTGCTCGCGGCGCGCATCGTACTTGCCCGGCCGGGGAACGTCTCCATCACGCTGTGCGAGTCGTGTCCGTGTGAGTCGGTCAGAGTGCCTTGGACCCGCAAACAAGTCGGTCGGTGATTTCGCGTGCGCTCGCATCGTACTCGCTCGGCCAGACGCACGTACGAATCGGTCGGGAATGAGGGCTCCGACTCGGATCCGGTTAAGCCGAATCCGATTCGGTGCCCTACCGGCCGAGATCGGAATCGGCCCCTAAGTCTCTGAAAACCATGGTTCATGCACTCATTACTTCCCAACTAGATTATGGGAATGTGCTTTATCTAGGTGCATCTAAAGGGAATCTCCAAATGTTGCAATGAGTCCAAAATGCGGCAGCACAACTGACTCTAAATCTCCCCAAAAGATCAGCAGTATCAGGTGCTCTTGACCAGCTACACTGGATTCCAGTGTCTAAAAGAATCAGTTTCAAAGCTCTATGCATATGTCGTTGCATACTAAATAAACAAGGCCCTGGCTAGCTTCACTCTCTGGTCCAATTTTACACACCTAACCGGAACCTCAGATCCTCAGAAGTGAAACTGGCAACTTTCCCCAAGATCAGAAAAGCAAGAATGGGAGCAAGATCTTTTGCTTATGTAGCTGCTAAATTATGGAACTCTCTTCCGCGTACCCTCAGAGACTCCCCCTCTGAAACTGACTTTAGGAAGAAATTGAAAACCTGGCTGTTCAGGAACCATATTCAATTCTAATCAAGTCCTGATATCTTGTGCCGAGATTCCTTCTTTCGGTGATCTTTGGTCCAGCGAGGGGACACACCGACTAGGTGCTAACTCACTTGCATACAGTGAACATGACTCAGGAGCCTGTTCACAGGGGCATTACAATAGCTAAAAGACCATGCAGTGCAGGGGAGGCTCAAGGTGATATGGGTCCCCTCTCTCACTGGGCAGAAAGTATTGTCACCCGGCCTGCTAGGTCATTACAGACTCTGAGCTATGTGGGCCACCCGCCATAAATGTGTCAGAGGAGCGCATACACATGTCATCGGGCCACAGATTTGGACAGGGTGTTTCTGTCCCCCTCAAATGGTCACACATACGTCTTTGTTACATAACACCAGCATCATACCTTTATGAGCCTGTATGGGCTGTGATTGGTCATTGTTCATTTACAGTGCACTGGCCACTTGTAATGAACTAAGGGGCACATGCATCAAAATTGCAAATTGCAAATACCTAATTGTGAATTCCTGAGAATCGCAATTAGGTAATTGCAATTTACAACGCATTAAACTCAAAGAGTTTCAGATTGCGAATCCTAGGGGGTCGCAAATCACTCTACCTCATCAATATTAATGTGGTAAATTGCAATTTGCGACCTCCTAGGAATTGCAAAAATCACGGGGATGGTGGCATGCTGTGGTCAGCAGACCACCATGTCCGTGATTGCTTTTAAATAAAGCAATCTTTTATTTTGGAAAGCAGCCCGTTTTCCTTAAAGGAAAACAAGATGCTTTACAAAAAGTTAAATGAAAACTTTTGTTTTCATTTTTTAAGACCAGGCATTGGTCCATGGGACCACTACCTGCTCTTAAAATTGTTTTTACAACCATTCACAAAGGACCCCTTCCCATTTGCGAATGGGAGCCACCTACTTGAAGTAGGTGGTAATATGCAAATGTTTTGAGACCACATTCACAGTCACAAAACATGCATGCATACCGTTAGGATTCGGTATTTGGAATGAACGCCCTAACCACGCCCTTCCAAATACCGAATCGCAAATCCATTTTGCGATTCGGTAACAGGTTACCGAATCGCAAATAGGGGTTTTCTGCATCTGAAAAGCATTTTTTGCGGGACCCCAGAGAGAAGATTCGGAATCAGCTTCTCAATTACTGTATGACCGCTAACAAGACCTTGCCTTGAAAAAGCCTTTTGCCTTTGGGCCGTATGGGCGAAACACGTGTCGGCTGTTGTTTTGAAAACATTAATAAATACCACACATGATTCTTTATAAAGTACATTGGATTTTGGAATTGTTATCCTGGATATCATCACTGATCACTGAAGGCACAGTCCTCCCTCCAAGCCCAAATCATTCTCTCATAATTAGTGGGTCTTGGGTGTAGTCACTTGGGAAGCACGTGCCAATTACAGGACTGGGTCTAGATTCCTTTTTGGCGTGATCCCTGGCATCATCCACCCACATGTATTATTCCAGATTGCATGACCAGTGGGCAAGTCACATATCCCCATTTGTTGCAGTGAGCGTATAAGTCCATTGTCCATGCCAATTACTTACTTGGGTTCACCCCTTAGCCACTATTGATCATGATATATTGCAACTGTCATCCCACATCATGGGTATCAGTGCATCCCTCAAAGTACTGCACATCGGTGACATGTGAGATGGGGTGACAGAGGAAAGATAGGCAATAGGGCATGGTGATACAAAGGAAGATGTGATTAAACTCAATGTGAACATGAAATTGGAGGGGAGAACTTCTATCTGCCTGTCTGCTGTACATTGCTACTGTATGCGTAAACATGGTAATTTGGGAACTCTTTTTTGTGGCAGGTGGACACAGGCTGTGATAAATCCTTCACCAGTGCAGGCTGAATAGGTATGAGTGTATGTGGCATATGTCACCAGTCTACACATAGCAATGCAGTAACATGCCTTACTCCTGCCCCATAGATCCAATACCCTGTAATAGACACATTTCCATACCTTTGGAGTGTTTTGTGAGACATAAGGACAATGTGTAAAGTATTACAGGTATGTATGCACTGTGTTGTCAGCACACAGCCCCTTCCACATTCCTCCAAATGCTGTAGTTGCCCATATTTTATCCCCACAATTTCTCTCTATTGAACAATTTCTCGCCAATTACCTGAAAGATACAGCTCTAAATACTCACAAAACTAGGCTCTACAGCATGCATGTACACACTCATCACATGGACTAAGTATGAGTTGATTTGCTTCCAAGTACCAATCTGTACGGAAGGTTGGGGCAGAGTATTGGGTATGTCAAGGAGCACATGCAATTGTCTGATTTTCAGTAGGTGATCTATGTTATAGTGTTCCAGGTATGCCCATGTGTCAATCTTCTTTGAAAATTATCCAAAAGGTCTGTTGAATGGGAGGTAGCTAGCCACACTCTGGGGCCGATTCCGATTCGGGCCGGAAAACATACCGACCGACTCGGTACGGGAATTTAGTCCGACCGACTCGGACCGGCGCCGTACGACCCGGGTAGTACGATGAAATGCATGTCAAATCCGACCGACTCGGACGGAATACAAAACGACCGACCGAGCCGGACGGAAACAAGCCATCCGGCCGGGAAATCACGCGAAACGAACCGACCGACACGCACTCGGATTGAACCCGAACGAAACGTACCCGTGAACTCCGACCCGCGTAGTACGATGCTGTGCGTGCAAAACACGACCGACTCACCCGGAGCACAAGCCGTACGACTGACACGCATACAAAACCCAGCCGAAGCAACCCAATACTACGCTACCGACTCGTACGCCGCATATGAAACCTAGGTGACACACAGCGGGAACGAGTCGGACAAGATCGCACCAGACAACTGCAGCGTCCTACTCGGACACAAGAACGACTCCTACATGCACCAAAAACACCAAGGAAAAATTAGAAAAAAAGGGCCAAACAAGCAACCACAAAACCAATAAATACAGGGAGGAAAAAAAAATGGAACAAGGACACACCTCCAACTCCACCTACATAAAGGCCACAAATCCCTACCATGATCCTTTGCAAATTCCACTGACCTGCCAGACAGAACACCATCACACAGCAACCACAGACACACTCACAGCTCATACATCACACAAGCCACACACCATTACCACACCTACAAATAGCACCCTCGCACACACCCAGCTAAACCTACACTCACACCCCCCCACTTGCACACACACACACATCAATCACCACCACCACCCATCACCATGCCCCCAAAGAAGAACCATAAGTTCCTAGATTGTGAATTGGAAGTCCTGGTAGACGAGATCCTGAGGGTAGAGCCACAGTTGTTTGGTACATTGGTACAACAGACCCCCATGTCGCAGAAAACCAAGATGTGGGCGAGGATTGTCGACAGGGTGAACGCACAATCACCATGTTTGCGCACAAAGGAAGACATCCAGAACAGGTGGTATGATGTGCGCAGGAGGGTCCGGGACCTACTCAAAGGACTACCTCCTCAGCCAGCACACCGGTAGTGGCCCTCCGGCAAAACCAGTATACCTCAGGCACTGGGAGGAGAAGGTGCGGGCCATCCTACCACCAGTGAGCGTATACGGACTAACAGACATCCCAGAGCCTGGTGAGTACACAACTAATATACACAATATGGTGTGACAACACACACACATCACAGTCAATGGGATAGGCAAACCATGCACACTTAGCAAATACACAGCAACCAAAAGATATTCATCCCAAGATGTGAATGCTAGTCAGAAAAACACAATACCTGCCATCTCATAGTGATATGTAATTGTGTCATGACATCTACAAACCTAACAACAAATACAGCAAGGCAGTCAATCAATCAATCAATCATGTCACTTATAAAGCGCACTACATACCCGCGAGGGTCTCAAGGCGCTGGGGGAAGAGGGGGTGGTGCTGCTACTGATCGAAGAGCCAGGTCTTGAGGAGTCTTCTGAAGGCCAGTAGGTCTTGGGTCTGTCGGAGGTTGGTGGGGAGGGTGTTCCAGGTCTTGGCGGCGAGGTGGGAGAAGGATCTGCCACCGGCGGTCGTTTTCCGGATGCGGGGGACTGTGGCGAGGGCGAGGCTGGTCGAGCGGAGCTGGCGGGTGGGGGTGTAGAAGCTGAGTCGTCTGTTGAGGTAGGCTGGTCCGGAGTTGTGGAGTGCTTTGTGTGCGTGGGTGAGGAGCTTGAAGGTTATCCTCTTGTTGACAGGGAGCCAGTGCAGGTCTCTCAGGTGGGGTGTGATGTGGCTGCGTCGGGGGATGTCGAGGATAAGACATGCAGAGGCGTTCTGGATGCGTTGCAGCCGTCTCAGGAGCTTAGCCGTCGTTCCTGCATAGAGGGCGTTTCCGTAGTCCAGCCTGCTGGTGACGAGGGCTTGGGTGACTGTTTTTCTTGTTTCGGTGGGGATCCACTTGAAGATCCTGCGGAGCATTCGGAGGATGTTGAAGCAGGATGAGGAAACGGCGTTGACCTGCTTAGTCATGGAGAGGGTGGGGTCGAGGATGACCCCTAGGTTGCGTACGTGGTCGGTGGGTGGCGGGGCTGTTCCCAGTGATGTTGGCCACCAGGAGTCGTCCCAGGCTGAAGGGTTGGAACCAAGGATGAGAACCTCCATCTTGTCCGAGTTCAGCTTCAGGCGGCTGGTCCTCATCCATTCGGCGACGGCCTTCATTCCTTCGTGGAGGTGGGCTTTGGCGGTGTGAGGGTCTTTGGTGAGGGAGAGGATCAGCTGGGTGTCGTCGGCGTAGGAGATGATGTTGAGGTTGTGCTGTCGGGCGACGTGGGCGAGGGTGCCATGTAGATGTTGAACAGCGTTGGGCTGAGGGAGGAGCCTTGGGGTACGCCGCAGATGATCTTGGTGGCCTTGGATCGGAAGGGGCGAGGCGGACGCTTTGTGTTCTGCCGGAAAGGAAGGATGTGGTCCAGTCCAGGGCCTTCTCTTGGATCCCGGCGTCGTGAAGGCGTGTTCGTAGTGTGTGGTGGCAGACCGTGTCGAAGGCGGCTGATAGGTCTAGGAGGATGAGGGCTGCTGTTTCTCCGTTGTCTAGCAGGGTCCTGATGTCATCGGTGGCGGCGATGAGGGCGGTTTCGGTGCTGTGGTTGCTGCGGAAGCCGGACTGGGAAGGGTCCACAGTACGCAGTGGCACAAATAGAACCAACAAACACTCCCAGATATTTACCCACCACTAGAACACCACCTCACAGGGAAGCTCACTCAAAGGAAGGAATTCTGTGTATGCTGGTCAAGTCAGTGTAGCCAATAGCATGATGGGAGTGGTAGTCACAGATATTGGTCACACATTTAATTGGCTGATCAACACCACTCTGAACCATGCTCACATCACAGGGAGTGGAAAACAACTGACAAGATGGCTGACACTGGCTACTGCTGTGGGGAGCACAAGGCCCTGCTGGGAACTGGGCACCAACAAACAACAGGACCACACTGTCAGCCATCTTGCCATTGCTGTCACACTCACACACACTGAAGTCCACTCAAAAGGAAGGAAGGATGGGCATGCTGGGAAGGGGGGTGGAGGCAATAGCATGATGGGAGTTGTAGGCACAGATATTGGTCACCCTCACAATTGGACCATCAACACCACTCTGAACCATGCTCACATCACAAGGAGTGGAAAACAACTGACAAGATGGCTGACACTGGGTTCTTCTGGGGGGAGCACAAGGCCCTGCTGGGAACTGTGCAACAACCAACTGCAGGACACCACTGACTGACATCCTGAAAGACAACTTGCACTCCCTGCAATGGAAGCACGTTCCATGGTGGGATATCTGGCTGGGTGGGAAGGAGGACTCACAGCACTGACCATAGTCACAAGCAGCTCACCTCACACCCCCCCTCAACACAAACTCCACATAACCCACCTGGGAGAATGCAATGCCTCACATCCTAACTGAAGATCTCACAAAGAACCACCACCCTGGGTTATGCTGTGTGAAGCACAGGGACACTCTTGGGACTTGTAGCCAAACAACTGCCAGGACACACTCCCAGCCATCCTGTCAGCACAGGCACCCCACCCCACAGGGAAGCAGAGTCAAAAGGAAGGAAGGATGGGCATGCTGGGAAGGGGGGTGGAGGCAATAGCATGATGGGAGTTGTAAGCACAGATATTGGTCACCCTCACAATTGGCCCATCAACACCACCCTGAACCATGCTCACATCACAGGGAGTGGAAAAGGACTCACAAGATGGCTGACACTGGGTACTGCTGGGGGAGCACAAGGCCCTGCTGGGAACTGGGCACCAACAAACAACAGGACCACACTGTCAGCCATCTTGCCATTGCTGTCACACTCACACACACTGAAGTCCACTCAAAAGGAAGGAAGGATGGGCATGCTGGGAAGGGGGTGTAGACAATAGCATGATGGGAGTGGTAGTCACAGATCAACATCTCACACCCACATGGCCCAGCAAGTTAGCACTGAAGCATGCACACCTCACAGGGAGTCAAAAGCCACTTCAAAGATGTCTGACACTGGCCACAGCTGTGGGGAGCACAAGGCCCTGCTGGGAACTGGGCACCAACAAAAAACAGGACTACACTGTCAGCCATCTTGCCATTGCTGTCACACTCACACACAGTGAAGTCCACTCAAAAGGAAGGAAGGATGGGCATGCTGGGAAGGGGGGTGGACGCAATAGCAGGATGGGAGTTGTAGGCACAGATATTGGTCACACCCACAATTGGCCCATCAACACCACTCTGAACCATGCTCACATCACAGGGAGTGGAAAACAACTATCAAGATGGCTGACACTGGGTACTGCTGGGGGGAGCACAAGCCCCTGCTGGGAACTGTGCAACAACCAACTGCAGGACACCACTGACTGACATCCTGAAAGACAACTTACACTCCTTGCAATGGAAGCACGTTCCATGGTGGGATATCTGGCTGGGTGGGAAGGAGGACTCACAGCACTGACCATAGTTACAAGCACCTCCCCTCACACACCCCCTCAACACTAACTCCACATAAACCACCTGGGAGAATGCAATGCCTCACATCCTAACTGAAGATCCCACAAAGAACCACCACCCAGGGTTATGCTGTGTGAAGCACAAGGACACTCTTGGGACTTGTAGCCAAACAACTGCCAGGACAACACTCCCAGCCATCCTGTCAGCACAGGCACCCCACCCCACAGGGAAGCAGAGTCAAAAGGAAGGAAGGATGGGCATGCTGGGAAGGGGGTGGAGGCAATAGCATGATGGGAGTTGTAGGCACAGATATTGGTCACCCTCACAATTGGCCCATCAACACCACTCTGAACCATGCTCACATCACAGGGAGTGGAAAAGGACTCACAAGATGGCTGACACTGGGTACTGCTGGGGGAGCACAAGGCCCTGCTGGGAACTGTGCAACAACCAACAGCAGGACACCACTGACTGACATCCTGAAAGACAACTTGCACTCCCTGCAATGGAAGCACGCTTCATGGTGGGATAACTGGGCTGGGGGAGAAGGAGGCCTGGATGGCAACCAAATACCACCAATGCTGGTCATGCACACACCTCAACATTCACATTGACATGCCACGGGTTGGCAGGACAATGTGCTACACCAATATCACTCTCTGACTGTCACAATTTAGGAGAATGCAATGTCCTGGCCCACATCCAGAGGTACAGTTACAACTGTCAGGTGTTTGAACAATTGATGCCAGTAGAAACATAACATACAATCTGTGTCTCTCCCCAAAACAGGTGATGATGGGGACACAGCAGCAGACGAGGAGGAGTCCCTGTCCCAGGCTCCGGGGAACACTGAGCTCACTGGTGTGGATCAGCCTCTGCACTCCTCGGATGGCGAAGCACAAGCTGGACCCTCCGGTGCGAGTCATCATGCAGCACCAGCAGGACCAACATCTGTACCCCCTGCACCCACCCCTCCAACAACTACCAACACACAGGCCACCCCTGCCAACACGGACACACCAAGGACCACACAAGACAACAGTGCAGGGACCCAGGCCCAAACTGGAGCTGGTGACAACGAGCCCAGGAACAACACCCAAGTGGGCCCACGGTCACCTATGCGTGCCACCGCAGGTCCTGCACGTGTCGCCAGGGGTGGTGGGAGGGGTGGTAGACATAGGTCGCTCTTTGCAGAGGGGTCTGGACTGCATGATGACCCACAACTGGCACGCATCGCAGATGCATACCAGACTAGCACCGGAGAGGTCAGCCAGGTAGTGGGGATCCTCAAGGACATACAACAGCAGCAGGCTGCCCATCATGCCCGCTTGGACTCCCACATGTCCCGTGTCGAGACACACATGTCACGTGTCGAGACACACATGTCTGGCATGGAGTCCAAGTGGGACACATTGGAACAACTGACAGCGGTGCATAGGGACATACTGACATGCCTCCGCCAGATCAGCACCAACATGGCCTCACCTCCCTGTGTGCACACAACATCTGCTGCTGAAACAACTGCAAATGCCACAGGGAGGGAGGAGGACTCTGGCAGAGAGTCCCCGGCACCGCCGCAGCCTGCACCTGAGGGTCCCCCCCCAAGAAGAGGGGCCGTCCGAGGAGGCCAAACTGAGAGGCCGATGGCCATCTACATCCCCCAGGAAGCCAACACCTGTTCTGGAACTTTTCCTCTGTGTGCAAACTGCACGCCCTGTCGAAGCCAACCCAACTCTCCCACATGACATGGGGAGCTCTAGTTGATCAAATTTATCAGATGACTGTGGACTTTACTCTGGACATTTCAGCTACCAAGACTTCCAATTCACATGGGAACTTTGGATCCCAATTTCTATGTACAGCACCCACCATCCTCACACCTGTAAGTAAATAAACTCACCAATACACCATATCTGCCTCTGTTGTGATTCCAACGTGGTTTTTGTCATGTAGATGGTGATCTGCTAAATGACACTGTGCATGCTAACTGCTACAGCAAGTCCAACACCGTCATGTCAGTCATGGCGACGTGACACATATGAGGGAGACACACCACTAGGGCCACACAACACATACACACCAGGGCCATCAGACTCATCACCTATACTGATGTTGCAACGAAATACACTGGAATGCACAGACACGCCACCTATTCACAGTCACTGTCAACTAGACTACAGGTGCAGTAAGCAAATGTCAGTCAGATCTGTGACTACAGACAACGCACATCCCAAAGTGAAGCACAGGTTTATTACACATTTGCAACATGTTTCCTCTACAAATGCAAGCTAATCCAACCTGGCTGTGGCGACAAAGTCAAAAAGTGCAGAAGATAGAAAGTCCAGGGGTGTGTGGCACATCACCTGTAGGGAAACGACTGCTTCCACCTTGGAAGTTGAATCATGGATTCGGGGGAACCAAGTTGATCAGACAACTCTGGCAGCACCCTGTGAAGGACAGACATGACACACAGTCAAAACCACTGAAGAACAGCACAGAATGGCAATACTCATGTCTAATACATGTCACGAGATAACTACACAAAACAAAGTTAGCATGTCAACACTGTTGGGCAGTACAGACCACCTGCAAGGACACATCGCTGCACACATCCAGTCAAGTAGCACATGGCCACACTCAAACAGCACCAGAGCACCACACACACATATCATGCAAACTCAAATCATTGACATTACAACCCTCTGGAGACTCACATTCAGCTGAAGAAGTTGGTGATGAGCTGTGTGCGGACATCACCATCATCATCATCATCATCTTCACTGGCATCGTGACCCAGGCCAGGATCTTCCACAAGTGGGGGACGTTGGTCATCGTCATCCAGGATGAGAGGCAACTCCTTCCGCACTGCCAGGTTGTGTAGCATGCAGCAGACGATGACAATCTTGCACACCTTTGCTGGGGCATATGGGAGGGCCCCTCCTGTCTTGTCCAGGCAGCAGAAGCGGCTCTTCAGAAGACCAAAGGTCCGCTCAATCACCCTCCTCGTCCGACCATGTGCCTCATTGTAGCGCATCTGGGCTGGTGTCACAGGGTTCCTGAGGGGTGTCAGCAACCACAGCATGTTGGGGTATCCCGAGTCACCTACAGACAGAAAATTGCACATTAGCCGATTTGAAAATGTGTGTGGAAAACAACATAGCAGAACACACACAATGGTACAAAGTCAGTACACACCAACAAGCCAGGCACGCTGGTTCGGCATCTGTGACATCATCCTCGGGATGCGACTACTCCTCATCACGTAGGCATCGTGTGCTGAACAGGGGAAATGGGCACACACATGTGTGATGGTCATATCTGCAAGACATACCACCAGAGCATTGATCGAATGGTAATGTTTACGGTTCCGGTATGCCTGCTCATGTGCCTGTGGTGGTATCAAAGCCACATGTGTCCCATCAATGGAGCCAATTACATGTGGCATCCTCCCCAGGGCATAGAAGTCACTCTTCACGTCAGTGAGTCGTTGACGTGTTGGGAAATAGATGTACTGGTTCAGGTATCTCAACATTGCCCCCAAAACATCGCGTAGCACACGGCTGAACATAGTCTGTGACATCCCACCAGTAGTTGCCACAGTGTGTTGAAAGGTACCGGTGGCAAAGAAGTGTAGGGCTGCCATCACCTTCACCTTGGGGGTCAGCGCTGTAGGATACGGCCGGCCAGGCTGCAAATGTGGGTCCAACCGCACTGCCAAATCCTCAATCAGCTGCCTGGTGAAGCGGTACCGTCGGATGCTGTCACGTTCCACCATCGTTGCCAGGTCTGGGAATGGTCGATGGACAGCAGGAGCCCTGCAGTGCATAGGTGAAGAAAGCAAGATTGTCAGTCACCCCACCTATGTGCCGTTCACCATACTCAATTTCACATGATACATCATTAACAAACACAAGTACTTGATGTGTGTGTCGTTCCGTTTGGACATATATGGCACTTACATGGACATCATCTAACATCTCTGTTCAACAAGTGTTGACAACAGGTTCCAGGGTGTGCTATGGGAAACCATTAGGCTGTGTCACAGTACCCATTTACTGCTCTCACATTCCACACACATACCACAGTGACATGTCTGGACAGATGCTCCACAGGCATCACAGCTCATTGACAGGTAGATTCCCAGGGACCCTGTCTTGCCACATGGACACTGGCATGACATTGCGTATCATGTACACGTCAGAAAAACAAACATGACACCCACAGGTAGTGGCCCCTGTAGCCTCTGCAGGACAGACATGGACGTCTGTGACACACACACACACACAACATCAAAGTTCATGCACAAGGGGGCGCTAGAGAGCGCCAGGCAAAATGGCCGCACAATAGTGTAGCTCGGCCAGGCTGATCGCCAATCCGCCCAATATCCGCCTTACCAACGCAGCATCTCCGCTACAGAACGCGGCTTCGGACAGCGGGACACCCCCCGCAGCAGGTGGGGGCTTCAACGACGGCTGGGGGCGCTGAAATCGAGGAGAAATCTGTACTCGGTAGCCCTGGCCGGCGAGCTGTCAAAATGGCGACCGCCACTGCCGATCCTTGAAAGGAGAACCTAGCCAACGCACAGAGGGGAAATATCGGCCCACGTTGCCCCCCTGCGGAGGCGGCGCAACTACAGAGCCCATCTCTGTCACCGGTGCTGGCGCTGAGTGGGCGCTCCCTGCTGGGCCGTTCCCGGGCCGCTGTCGGACCTGCGGCTGAGTGCGGAGTCCTCGAGATGAAGCGGCCCGCAACAGGTAGCTGAAGGACTGCGGGAGCAGTGGGTGCCACATCTGGGTGGCACTCTGGTCTATGCGAGACGGCCTGAGAGTACGGAGGCCGAGTGCGGCTGCGGATCGATCGACTGCAGGCAACGGACGAGGTCCTGTGGAGTCCGGGGATCGCCGCCGGAGTGGGGAGACGCCTGCTGCGGGCTGCGGTGAGTGGGTGCGGCGGAGCTTAGGCCTGCTGCTGCGGAGGCAGGAGTGGGCCTATACGTTTCATCGTGGCCTGCGAGTTGTGGCCTGTACGTGGGGCGCGCGATGTGCTGTGACTGACCTGGGCTCTGCGAGATAGCTGCTGGCTGCTGCGCTGCCTTTGGACCTGACATCGGGCCCGGGACGTACCCTGGCTGCACCGTTTTGCCTGTGAGTGTGGCCGGTATGCAGGGCGCGCGGTGAACTGTTGAGTGCCGGGGCCCTGCGGGATAACTGCTGGTAGCTGCCCTGCCTTTGGATTGGACATCGGGCCTCGGGCGTGCTCTGGTAGCCCCGGAGCTGCCCCTTCCCACTGTGTCTTGAACTGTGTGGCTCCCGGCTCGATTGCCATTGCCGCGGCCAACTGAGACTGCGTCTGTGGCGCCCCTGGCATTTCTGGTGCTGCTGGCTGGCGGCGGACTCGTGGGGCCCCTTGGGAGTGCAGGAGGACATTGGTCTGGGCCCGTGCTTCTGCAGTGCATTGGGGTGGGCGGACCTCAGATTGATTTTGTGTAAGCCCTACTAAGCGGTGACCGGACTTCAGAGTGTAACATCCCCATTCCGGTTCATTGGCGGTGATCATGGGGAGAACAGACAAGTCACAGACTCGCCTTACGTTCGAGGCGCGAAAGACTACCAGGCCGCAGCAGAGGGCCGCCTCGGATTCCGAGGCGGATGCCCCGGGCGAGGGACCATCCGTGCTGGAAACGACCCTGCTTGCGATGCAGAAGAGCCTCCAGGCTATCGAAGGAAATATGGCGGCTATGAACCATAGACTTGACCATGTGGCGTCCCAACTGGAAAAACAGAATGCAAGGATGGGGGAGATAGAGCAGCGCGTCTCCACAAATGAAGATGGTCTTAGTGAAGTGGCGGACAAGGCACTACATATGGAGAAAGTCCTGGCACTGATTGAGGCGAAAAACGAGGATTTGGAAGCCCGGTCACGCCGCAATAATATTCGCGTCACGGGTCTGCCGGAATCCACCAACACCGGCAAGATGGAGATCTTCGTTGAGTCCATGTTCAAGGATATCTTCGGTCCTGAAAATCTCTCCCCTATGTTCATAGTGGAGCGGGCCCACCGCTCGCTGGCGGCGCGGCCGGCGCCGGGCGCCCCTCCTCGCCCTATCATAGCCCGCCTGCTGAACTATCGAGACCGGGACGCCATTCTGAGACTTTCAAGGGAGAAAGGTACTATCCACTACCAAGGGAACGCGTTGTCTCTTTTTCCGGATTTCACGGTGGCCGTCCAGGCGGCACGACGTGAATTTGGTCCAGTTAAAAAAATTTGCAGACCGAAGGTATTCCATACGCCATGCTCTACCCGGCTCGTTTAAGGATCGGTCAGGACGGGGACAGCAAAATTTTTATGACTCCCAAGACAGCAATGGATCATGTTAAAAAGCTGAAGCGGAAACGAGCGGCCCCAGCTGCAGACCGGGACGACGAGGAACAGTGACTTATATCTCAGGCCGCAGTTTGATGTTGTTGTTAGGCTTAAATTGCTTGGGCTGGGTCCTATTGACCACGATGCTGTTTGGTTGACCTGCACCTCACTTGCCCCCCTGTACCGGGGGTGGACATTTATGGGACTCTGGTATGCGATACCCAATTGTACAGCTCATTGGGCTGCTCATGGCATTTATGTTGATTATTGTCCTCAAGAATTACAGTCGATTGTCCCTTATGAATACACCGTATAGTGGCAGACTTAGGATTGATGCATGTAGTTAGATGTTTGATTGCCAATCCTCGCACATTCCATATACCTGATCGGCCTCCTCCCGATACGCGGGAGGTTTGTAGCTCTCTGGTTTCCCCCATGGGTGCTCCCCAAATAGGAACCTATATGTTTTGTTCCCCACGTTGGGGATTGTATTATTTGGGATGGGATGGCTTTGGCATGTTCGGGCAGCTGAAGTGGGTGGGGGTGGTGGGGGTGGGTTCAGTGGGTCACTGGGCACTTTTTCTTGTACACATGTTGCACCTTTTCGGTCTCATCTCTGGTCTCTCTCTTGCATTTCTTAAAACATCAGACCAAAACACTTCATGGGCTGTAATGTAAAGTTCCTCACCTGGAATGTGCGCGGCTTAAATAACCCCAAGAAAATACGGTCTGTGCTGGCACAGCTAGACAGACTGAATGCCCAGGTGGTATTCCTACAGGAGACGCATCTTACACAGCACTCGGAAAAGATGGTGGGCTCCCGATGGGCCGGGCTGAGGGTGGCATCTTCTTACTCCTCTTACGCACGGGGGGGTGATGATTTTGGTAAAGAGGGGGGTCCCTTTCACCGTGCTGCATTCGGAAACTGACACGCAGGGTAGAGTAGCGGTTATTCATGGGCAGCTCGGGAGCATGGAGGTCCTTTTAGTGAATGTTTACGGCCCCAATGTTGACGACCCCTCCTTCTTTGCAGACGTTTGGCGCCGCATTTCTAAATTCCCTTCGGCTGCGCTGATCTGGGGGGCGATTTTAATGCCTGCTTGGACGGATTTCTGGACAAACAGGGGAGCGGTGCGCTGCGTCACTGCCAAGCGACTGAGGCAATACTAGGGTTTCTGGACGCAGGGGATATACGAGATATCTGGCGCATGCGGCATCCCGGTGTACGGGAAAGCACGTTCGTGTCGACGGTGCATGGCTCATGGTCCCGCTTGGACTACTGGCTCCTCTCTGAGATAGCCTGTACCTGGGTTATAGATGTACGCCACTTGGCCAAAACGTTGTCAGACCACTCTCCCGTGCTCTTAGAGATGCAAATCCCTACCTGTGAGCGCCCCCATTTCAGTGGCGATTGCAACCCTCCTCGCTTACAGACCAGGTGTTTAGATGCACAGTTGGTGCGGCCATCAGTGACTTTTTTAAAGAAAACGCCGGATCGGTAGACAGCCCTGGGACTCTATGGGAAGCATTTAAAGTTACCATCAGAGGCATCTGCATGGGTGCACAGGCGGGGGTTCTAAAAGACCTACGACGCCGAATGCATAAACTGGCAGATGAGATATCAGCTTTGGAACGCGAATACACACAAAACCCTGCCCCGCATATCCTGGCTACTATTCGGGGGTTGGTAACGGAGTATAATGACACTGCGGATCAGGAGATAGCACACAGGTCACGACGCTTTACGGCTCGCTATTACGGGGAGGGGGCCGTCCAAGCCGCTCATTGGCCCAGAAATTGATGGCACCTCGGACTCCGGTCTATATCGCGGAAATGTTGGACTCAGGGGAGTGCCGCGCTATACAACCCCGGAGATAAGTGCAGTGGTGTTGGATTACTACTCCAACCTTTATGGACGACGTGGGCATGTGTCAGCCTCTGATATACATGCCTATCTAAATGACGTAGCTCTAGGCTGGCTGTCTCTCAACCAACGCGAACACCTCACCCAACCCTTTGATGAGGAGGATGTAAAAAAGGCCATCATGTCATTGCCCACCAGCAAAGCTGCCGGGCTGGATGGACTCCCCAGTGAGTTCTACAAGGCCTATGCTGACGCTCTGGCGCCTAGACTTCTGGACGTCTTTGCGGAAGCGTATGATAGTGGTACTCTTCCCCCCACACTAAAAGAGGCCCTCCTAGTTATGCTTCTCAAGCCTGACAAGCCGGCTAACAGCTGTGACTCCTATCGCCCACTCTCTATTATCAATATAGATGCCAAAATCTTGGCGAGGATGATTGCCAGCAGGCTCCAGCCCCTGATCCCCAATCTGGTCCTCCCGGATCGGTCCGGTTTCGTCCCTGCCCGCTCCACGGCCCACAATTTACGTACGATCTTCTCCACCCTGCATTATTTTGAAGCAGAGTTCCAGGCAGTCGCTGTGCTGCTCGATGCAGCAAAAGCATTTGATTCCTTGCAGTGGGAGTTTCTGTTTACCGTATTGCTCAGAATGGGGCTACCCCCCTTTTTCTTGAAGTGGATTCACCTTCTGTACGAGGCGCCGGCCGCGCGAGTCCGGGTCAATGGTTGGATATCTACTGCGTTCCCTATCCAGCGAGGCACTAGGCAGGGCTGCCCTCTGTCACCGATGCTCTTCGCACTAGCTCTGGAGCCGCTGGCTTGCAAGCTTCGCCAGGGTCATGCTCAAGCGGCACTGCGATTTAGACAGCGTCCATTGGTGGTCTCCATGTATGCAGATGATATGCTGCTGTATGTCCGCGAACCCGAAACATTTCTCCCAGAGTTACTTCGGGACTATGTGAAATTCGAACGCTTCTCAGGGCTTGGCATCAACTGGGCTAAATCATCGGTGCTTCCTCTTACAGCTGGCACGCGGCGTATAGAGCTGGACTTCCCTCTAACTTGGTCCACTGATCCTGTAAAATACTTGGGGGTATGGCTTCACAGAGACCCAGAAGTAGTTGTTTCTGAAAATTATGGTAGGGCCCTAGTACAAATTACTGAACGAGCGGCGCGATGGGCCAAACTCCCACTTTCCCTGGCGGACCGCATAGCAGTAGTAAAAATGTCAATACTGCCCAAGCTTCTTTACTTGTTCATTAACATACCTATCCGCCTCAATCTTGCGTTGTTTACTTCGTTTCAGTCAGCGCTGCTCTCCTTTGTGTGGGGCGGTAAGAAGCCTAGGTGCAGCTGGGAGGTACTGACACTGCCGTTTGAGCGTGGAGGTTTCGAAGCCCCTGACCTACGCTTATATTATTTATGTGCACAGGCCCAGTATGCCCATTATTGGTTCTTCCCACAGAGCTTCCAACCGCATGTTGCTATCGAGGCGGATGCAGCTCTTCCAATGGCCCTGGCTGCGACTGCCTTATCTGGGGGGAGTGGGGGACCACAAACTGAAATTAACCCTGCGCTTTGCACGGCATGGGCGTGGAAGAAGCTCGCGACACGCGCACAATTGCCATATCTCTATGCCCCAAGACTCCCACTTGCTGCACATCCAGATATCTCCGCAGCTCAAGAACCTGCAGCTCTTACAGTATTAGGCGCGGTGGGGGTAACCCAATTAGGGGACCTATACAAACAAGGCCAGTTTAGATCTCTTGCTGACATACAGGGCGGTAGGGACCGGGGGTTCATGCTAGGGTTCACTTATGTGAGGGTGAGGCAGGCGATACGTGCTATTTACCCCGATTACCCTGCGGAACCCACGCCGTTATTAGCACTGCAGGCGGTGCTGGCGGGCGCGGACCGCACTGGACTGATAACCAAACTGTACACGACATCTCTCAGGGAGCGGGAGCAGCTCGATCCCCCTTCATACAGCAGATGGGTGGCTTTGCTAGGGGCCTCGCTGACGCCGGAGATGTGGAGGTTCTGCTGCATCCTTACTGGCCGACTTACTGCGAATTGTAACCTACGCATCATCCATTTTAAATATCTGCACCAACTGTACTATACCCCTATGCAATTGATGCGATTCGGTCTCCGGGAAAGCTCATGTTGTGTGAGGTGTGGGCAGGGGGATGCGGGCTTCTTACATCTTGCATGGTCTTGTACACATATATATAGATTCTGGGGTAAAGTTACTGATTTGCTAACGAAAGTTGTGGCTGAGCCTGTGCAATGCACCCCGGAGGTCTGTCTGTTAGGTTGGGTACAGTATCTCAAGCCCTGCAATCGTAGACTGGTGGCTGTATCGACTTTGTTGGCCAAGAGGGCGGTGGCGCGGTGCTGGGGCTCTAGACTCACCCCAACTCTAAATAAGTGGGTCCGAGACTTACTGTATTGCAAAGAACAACTTGGGATATATGCTGAGGAGCTGCCTGAAGCCTCTCGCCCTAAGGACTTTTGGGCTCCACTTTCAGTATATTTACTTACCAACCCGGATATATAATAGATGCCGCAGAATGATGTTTTCTCACTGTTAATTTTTGGGACAATTAGGGTTATAATGCTATAAACAGAGACGGGATGATACGATGGGGTCTAAGTGTTACTT
Source organism: Calotriton arnoldi (assembly GCA_963921515.1). Taxonomy (NCBI): domain Eukaryota; kingdom Metazoa; phylum Chordata; class Amphibia; order Caudata; family Salamandridae; genus Calotriton; species Calotriton arnoldi. Next base: position 448,611 of record CAWUFW010012513.1, on the reverse strand, counting down.
ACCAGTGCCACTGGGAACGGGGGGTGGTGGGAGGAGGGAGTTCTGTGTGGGTTGTTCTTTTTGCTTTATGTTATAAAATGCCGCTTGTTCTTACAAAATTGCTATTTCAGTTTGGCCTCCTGCGTGAGGGCCCAATGTGCATTTTACAAGCTGCTCAATAAAAAAAAAAAAAAAAATACAAAACCAAAAAAAAAAAAAAAGAAAAAAAAAAAGTTCATGCACAAACCACGTGGATGTGGAGACTGTCTCCCATTGTGCACATGGAGTCAGAGACATGTGATACACAACATGCACACAGACTGTGGAGGGACATCACTATTGTTGGAATGGGCCACCCTGTGACGTACATGCCTTCCCACATGTGAGCCTGGGGGTATGTGACATGTCATACACATACACAACCTGGAAATGTGACCATGACACATGCTCAGAAATGAAAAGTTGCACACCACAGTGTCAGGTGCACAACACACAAAGGACCCTGTCCCCATGAACATGTGCACAGCCTGGGTGTGTCTGCCCCCAAGTGCCACCCCAAAAACCACATGATCACCCCATACACAGATAAGGTTATGCTGCCACACATGCCTTAGATACAGTGTGGACTGGGTGTGGTGTTGTAGGTGTGCCCCTGAGTCCCTGGAAAGTAAATGTGGCTGGCATAGGTTCACCAGTGACCAGCATGTTGACATATGCGTGTGACCTGTCCAGGGATGCGTTGTAGAGCAATGGGCCGATCGGTGTGCCCGGCCGGCCCATTGCATTGTATGTGAGCGGGTACGCGTTGTATCCCGGGTACATGTCGTCCAGCAATGGACCGATCGGTGTGCCCGGCCGGCCCATTGCATTGTATGTGAGCGGGTACGCGTTGTATCCCGGGTACGCATTGAACAGCAATGGACCGATCGGTGTGCCCGGCCGGCCCATTGCATTGTATGTGAGCGGGTACGCGTTGTATCCCGGGTACGCGTTGAACAGCAATGGACCGATCGGTGTGCCCGCATGGCCCATTGCATTGTATGTGAGCGGGTACGCGTTGTATCCCGGGTACGCGTTGAACAGCAATGGACCGATCGGTGTGCCCGCACGGCCCATTGCATCGTATGTGAGCGGGTACGCGTTGTATCCCGGGTACGCGTTGTACAGCAATGGACCGATCGGTGTGCACACATTGGCTGGGGCCTGGCATGGCAACGGACGCGTTTTCGAAGCTCCAACGAGTCTGATGCAGTGAATTCAGTTGGCCAGCCACAACAATGTTGAAAAAATCATGGGTGTCATGAAGTTGAAGATTTGAAGGATGCTGTGGGCGTGTATTAGTGCTGCTATTCCATGGATTGGTCAGATTCAGAAGATGCAAACGACTTGGACCTATCACTTTGGACACATGGGACAGTATCTGCCTCTGCAGCACACATATAATGCTGGCTGTTCCCCTGAGAGCTCACTTGCCTGCACTACATGCTCCAGGACGACATCTGCCACCAACACTGCTGCTGTTTATGCATCCTCTGGCTCCTGCAATGGCACGTACTGTGGAGAGAGCCCCAGCCTTCAGCCTTGAGGAGAACCAGGCCCTGCTGGACAGCCTCCTTCCGCAGTACAGCAAGCTGTATGGGAAACCAGGGGAGCAGGTGAGTGTGCTGTCCACTGCCTCACTAATTGTGCATGTTGTCTGACTAGCAGGACTTTCAGTGTGCACACCACTGGCTAGCATGCCCACTGAGTAGTTGTCACACCCCAAAGTGTGTAGTTACATGCACTGAACTGGTACAGTGCAGTAACAGTGCATTCCAACTAGGTTTACTTCCCATGCAATGATACCATGTAGTGACTGCTGGCAAACTGTTCATAGCCATTGTTGCACTGCCTGTGTACATCATATGCCCCTGTGATTGAGACATGTATATCCAACTGTGTGATGCACGTATATGTTGCATGTGTAGTAATGGCCTTTTCACTTTGTCATCCTCACAGGTTGATGCCCACCAGAAGCAGGAAATCTGGCTGACCATCGCCCGGAAAGTAAGATCCGTGGGGGTCTACAGGCGCAGGATCCGCAACTGCCAGAAGAGGTGGCAGGACCTTCGTGGCTGGACCCGGAGGATCGCAAGAGTCCAGCTGAAGCTGTCGCCTCCTCGCAGGAGGGGCGGACACCGGACCCTGACCCCCACATGCTCCGGATCCTGGCGGTGGTCTTCCCTGACCTGGATGGGCAGCTGAAGGACAGACAGCAGCAAGGAGGGGTGAGTCCATGACTGCACTGTCCACTTTGTCTGACATGCTATGTGCCCTCCTCTGGCCTGGTTAAACTTCCACAATACATCAGTCATGTGGTCCAGGACCCATGTCCCTCATTTGTGACATGCCCACTTCTCCTCTGATACGCATATGTGTGGCCCTTATAGTCAGGAAATTGTGTCATTTGGGGACTGTGTCATTGCATTTAGCTTTGCTCAAGGTGGGGGACAGCATTTGTTCCCGTGACTATGTTGTGCGATTCATGGGTGGGTCAATTGCTTACACAATGCCTAAGTTCTGACATGTAATCTGGGTGTAACTTTGATATGTGGTCCGCTTGCTGCTCTGACTCACCACATGTCCCTGGGGAATTTGGCACACACCCATGCTGCTGGTGGGAACAATGTTTGGGCCTCAAGAGTATGTGTATCCAGTGTGTCACACATGCTTAGCCACCTGCCTACTGTCCAGGACTCATCCCTCTTACAGGTGGAGCTGGACAGTAATGCCTACTCCAGGGCATGCAATGCACTCTGTACTCCCACTCCCGTGTATCATCTGGCATGTTGTGATCAGTGTAATGTACCCTCAGGTGTCTGCCTCTGTCTCATTGTGCTGTGTCTTCGTTGTCAGGACTACTGGTATGTTTATCGGTTAGGGCTCAGCATGCCATCTGAGATGTGACCATGATAGACGATACTTCTGTGACTTATAGGTGTCTGATCACTTGACTGTGCACACAGGTGTTTGCGACTGTGACTTTCAGGCAGCTGTATTGTCATTCACAGCACACTGTGAGGTGCTCATGTTCAGAGAGTTGTGTTTCATGTCCCCCATATGTCCAGTTGGTATGACGTGGACAAATAGTAGTACAGATGATGTGGTATTTGGGGGATGGACATGTGCACTTGTCAGTCACATACCTTGCATTCCCCATGCCCTCGGATTGTGACACAGTGCAGACTGTTGTTGGCTGGCTGCCATGGCCATGTGACTTGAGACAGTAATGTATGACTTTGCACGCATTCCTGTGTCATGGCATTAAACTTCCTGAGACTGATCCTGCAGGGGAGTGACATGTGCAACATGCACCCCATTGTGGCATTGACTATCCGGACATGGGTGCATCATGGTGTCTGGTGCTGGTATGCATCACATGCATTTCTATTTAGACTCTGGCCATCCCTTTATCCGGACACCTGCACTGACTCAGTGGCAAGAGATGTGATGTGTGCATGTTCACATACTTCACCGTGTTCCCTGCAATGTCCAACAACTGTGTAGGTGGTGCATGTGTCCACACTGGGGTCTTACCATCAGACAGGCACCAGACAGATGGGTGCAAGGGCAGGAGGGGTGTGAGTCCCATGGTTGACCATCAGACTGACAATTGGCTTCCCGAATCTGTGTGAGGACTTTAGGCAATGTTCAACTAAGGATGCCAAGGCTTGCTCTGTAATGTGCTGTACTTACTGTGGTGTGTGCGGTCAGTGCAGGTGACTGATGTTTGTCTGTTTCCCTAATTGTTTGCAGATACATCCACGGCCACAGGAGGGGACAGCTCCACGGACCAGGAGGAGCAGCGGAGCCAGACTGGGTCAGCATCGGACGAGTGGTCAGAGGGACCCAGTGGCACGGAGGGCGAGGGGAGCCACACCGAGGAGTCCTCAGCACCATCCACCTCAGCTGAGGACCACAGCAGCTCGGAGGATGACTCCCTTGTGGAGGCGGGTGTCAGCAGCCACAAAAGGCCAGCTAGTCTGTCTAGCCCCGCCACCACCACCACCACCACCGCCCTCCCATTGGCTCCCATTCCTGAGGTCCGTGGAGGCTCCCGTACTCGGGAGCATGTCTCCTTCATGCCAGGCACCGCAGCCCCTGTCCCTGTGTCCCCTGCTGCCCTGAGTGAGGAGTCTGTGTACCTCCTTCGGCAGCTCCATGTAGGGCAGACAGCAATGCTGAGTGTCCTCCATGCACACACCACTCTGTTGACACAGCTGGTGTCGTTCATGGAGGGCATCTCGACGGGTATGTCTGCCCTACAGAGGAGCAATAAGTCCATGGACTCCTCCCTGATGGCAGCAGTGTCCCTCCTCTAACAGTCCCTCACCCCTCCCACCTCTGCCCCTTCCACACTTCCTGCCCCCCTACCTGTCCAAAGCACATGCACACCTGCACAGTCACCCAAACACACAGACACGAGCAGCACAGACACACCCAAGAGAAAGGCAAGACATGCACACAAGCATCCTCAGGGGACTGATACCACAGACACAGGGGACGGGGAACACACACACACAGGCATCTACATTAACTCCGCAGTCCTCCAAATCCTCTCCCTCCAAGACCCCTTCCCTTGCCTCGCCTGCTACCACACCTACACAGCAGATCTTCCTGTGTGACCTCGGCCTCTTCCCCTCCAATCCTGCTGATCCAGCATACCGGGGGAAGAGGAAGTCCACCCACACAGAGGGGAGTGCCCCTCACCCCTGGACACCCTCCCCCAGGCGCAGGCAGAGTGAGCCCCCACCCGCAAGTCCCCCGGTCCCGGAAGAGCAAGACCCCGCCACCGCCCTGCAAGTCAACCACCCAGTCTCTCACCTCCATCCCCCAGGCCACCACTCCACAGGTTCCACCGCCACACCCTGCCCCAGGTTCCCCCACACACCGATACCGCATCCCCAGACTGCTTAGGCCCTCCCCCCCTGCCACTTGCTCTTCCACCCCCAAACCAGACGCTCTGCCTGTTTGTGCCACTGGTGTGGAGACCGTGTCCCCCGCCTCTGTCCTGCCCAGCTCTTCTGCCCCCCCTTCCACTACCTTGGAGTCATGCACTGCGGTGGAGTCCACAACCACCCCGTCTGACTCGGGCACTACATTGGGGACCCAGTCCACTCCATCTGACCAGCCCACTGCAGTGGTTGCAGCACCAACACCATCAGACTTGAGCCCTGCGGTGGTGCCAGCCCCCCCTGAGTCAGACACCTCCACTGCAGTTGCCGGTGACACTCCTGCACCCTCCTCCCCTTCACTGCCTCCTTCTGGCATCCCCTGATCCTGTCCCTGTGGTGCCTGGCCTGCCCCTCATATGCCCCTCCAAGGGGGATGTCCCCTGTCCGTACCTGTGCAGGCAAGCAATTGTTGACAAGTTGTCACACATCACCCTGTTGGGACTGTATATTTGGACTGGCCATTGGCCTTAGTTTATTTTGGACTTTTGATTTGAGTTGCACACTTGCTTAATAAAGCCTCTTTTTGTTTACTTGTGGTTAATCTTTGGAGGTCCATGATGTAGATGTGTAGAATCATGCATTTGCTGTTGTAATAGTGTTCAGATCAGGTAAATGAAGTTTTGCTGTGATGGGCTCCATGTGGTCCATGGCATATGTGTCCTAATCTAGTCTTGATCTATAGCATCCTTTGCTGCAGTCTGAGGGTGTAATGTTCAGCATTTGACACAGGGATGTACGTTTAGCATTTGTAGATTACCATCTTTGTCCTACAATGATGCACATCTGGTGGGCTTACCACTGTCCAATGTTCCTAGTACCCTGACTGTGTGCCCGTCTCCAATGGACATGCAGTTTAGCACATCAAATTTGGAGGACTCATCTGTGTACACAGTGCAAGTTGCTTGACACGTGTCTTGGGTGTACGCAGATGACTGACGTGACACTCCCGTGCCCAGGCTGATATGAGCAGAGCCTTCAGTGTGTTGTAGTTGTTGACTCACTGACCGAGTGTTCTGCTGACAAGTTTGAGTCATGCACAGACAAGGTTTGGCACAGCTGACCTTCCCCAGGAGTGGAGTGCCCTCATGGCAGTGCGTGATTCCGTGATATAGGATGTGCCCGTGTTGTGTGTTGTGTAGGCATGTCTGTGCGTGTACCCTTCTCCTTTTCCTACACAGGCTGTGTCCCTACGGATGTTCCTGTTTGTGATGCTTGCTGAGTTGTTCTGTGTTCATCCAGCATCTTGGACCTGGTTTCTCCGGGATGTGGGTGCATGGCAAACTAATGTTCATCAGGTTGTCATCCCTAGTTGTCTTTGTTGTCAGGGCTGGGGATGTGGGCAAACGCAGATGGGACACAGTCAAGATTCCTCTTGGCACTTGTTGGTTACACGAGTAATGTGATTTTCTGTTTGTGTATGCTTTCAGTCATTGTGACACGTTGTGTGTGTGACTGCTGTCACTCCTCAGGGTCAGAGCTGCAATGTTGGAAGTTGTCTATGTGCGTCCTTTGTGGTTCAGCTTGGCTTCTTCATTGGTGTGTGACTATGGCCAGGATCCCATTGTTTGGAGTGGATTTCACGTCATGCCCATGTACGGCATACTGTGCAGTGTGTCAGACATTCACAAGAATTGTTGACTGGCCATGTGTGATGGGTTTCTGCACCTTATTTCCCCCCACCACCCCTGGGATTGTCATGGGTGCATGTGCAATGTCAGCAGTCCATGTGAGCTTCACTGCTGCACATTGGTGGAGTTCAAGGTGTGTGGCGTTGAGTGTGTGCAAATGTGAGTTGTTGCACGGCTGGGACACTACCTCCATATTGTCCTTGGCTGGCAGGCCATGCTGAGTGCTTTGTGCTTGTATAGGTGTGATGGTAGTTTGTTGCTCAGGACACATGGCTGTGGTTCACAGTGTGGATGACATCTACCTTTGCCATCACAGTGTGATTGTCATGCAGGCTAGTGTCACCACAATGTGGGGTCCTAGGGGGAGTGCTGTGGTGGTTCTGTCTCTTGCTGTGTTTGTTGCTGTTCCTACAAGCTTGTGTGACATGTGTAATTTGGGCTCCCTCTCATCTCACAATGCCTGTTTGCCCACATAGGGGAATCCAATCCCTGAGTTACTTTTGTATGTGACTGTGTTGACATCTGTGTATTAGTGAATCTGGCCTCCTCATGTGTTGTGTGTTTGCCTGGGGACACTGGCACACACCCCCTCACCTGTTGTGTATGATATGCAGTGTGAGTCTGCCTGTTTGTGTTTGTGCATTTGCACCACTGCATTGGCATATCTTTAGTTTGCCATTGGCTGTATGTTGTTTGTTGGCTTTCCCCTGCTGGCCCTGGGACTGCTAGGTCGTCAGTCAGCACATTGATCATGGTTAGTATGTCCCATTGCTGCCATGGTATGGTATTTGTTCACATGACATCTACAGTCTCCACAGGATATCTACATTTGTGTGTCCATTGGTGCAGATATGTGGGTCTGCATTATGATGCTCACTTCTGTCATTGTGTTATTTGTGAATGTGGACAATGTGGCCCCCATGGCTGATGTTTGTGTGCACATGGCTAGAACGATGTGTCATTGGCACTCCACTGCTTGCCTCACACAATCTATGTTGCTATGGGACACAAGCACTACAATGCCACTGTAGTGTTTGGTGTTGTGTGGCCAGGAATAATCCCTGCATTTTTGGTTTAGCAGCTTTTACCAGGACTACACTTCCCTTTTGGGCACTGTGGTGATGGGGCTTAGGGCCCCATTGCCACACTGTTCAAAATGTGCTTCAGCTATGGAGCACACACTTACCTTCTGGGCACTGTGGTGATGGTGCTTAGGGCCCCATTGCCACACTGTTCAATATGTGCTTCAGCTATGGAGCACACACTTACCTTTTGGGCACTGTGGTGATGAGGCTTTGGGCCCATTGCCACACTGTTCAATATGTGCTTCAGCTATGGAGCACACACTTACCTTCTGGGCACTGTGGTGATGGTGCTTAGGGCCCCATTGCCACACTGTTCAAAATGTGCTTCAGCTATGGAGCACACACTTACCTTCTGGGCACTGTGGTGATGGTGCTTAGGGCCCCATTGCCACACTGTTTAATATGTGCTTCAGCTATGGAGCACACACTTACCTTTTGGGCACTGTGGTGATGGGGCTTTGGGCCCCATTGCCACACTGTTCAATATGTGCTTCAGCTATGGAGCACACACTTACCTTCTGGGCACTGTGGTGATGGTGCTTAGGGCTCCATTGCCACACTGTTCAAAATGTGCTTCAGCTATGGCGCACACACTTACCTTTTGGGCACTGTGGTGATGGGGCTTTGGGCCACATTGCCACAGTGGTCATGGTCTGCTTGCATTGTGTAGGCCACACACACAATTATGTGTGACACATGTGTTAGGGGGTCACATTGTATGTTCAATGTCATGTTCAGTGTTGTATGCATTTGACACAGACCACACACGCTTGTCATGGTGTTGGGGGTGGGATGTAATTTACAGACAGGCCTTATGTGGGAGTATGCTAGTTGTGTCATGCATTACCTGTCCTATGAGTAGGGGTGGTTGTAGTGACAGGCATCCAGCCCCCCATGAGTGGGGATGGTAGTAGTGACAGGCATCCAGCCCACCCAGAGTGGGGGTGGTGTTAGAGGTAGGCATCCATCCCCCTATGAGTGGGGATGGTAGTAGTGGTAGGCATCCAGCCCCCATGAGTGGGGGTGGTGGTGGTGGCAGGCATCTAGCCACCCATGAGTAGGGGTAGTTGTAGGGTGGTGTTGGTGGTAGGCATCCATCCCCTATGGGGTGGGGATGGCAGTAGTGGTAGTCATCCAGCCCCCATGAGTGGGGATGGCAGTAGTGGTAGGCATCCAGCCCCCCATGAGTGGGGATGGTAGTAGTGGTAGGCATCCAGCCCCCCATGAGTGGGGATGGTAGTAGTGGTAGGCATCCAGCCCAACCTGAGTGGGGGTGGTGTTAGTGGTAGGCATCCATCCCCCTATGGGTGGGGATGGCAGTAGTGGCAGGCATCCATCCCCCATGAGTGGGGATGGCAGTAGTGACAGGCATCCAGCCCCCCATGAGTGGGGATGGTAGTAGTGGCAGCCATCCAGCCCCCATGAGTGGGGGTGGTGGTGGTGGCAGGCATCTAGCCACCCATGAGTAAGGGTAGTTGTAGGGTGGTGTTGGTGGTAGGCATCCATCCCCCTATGGGTGGGGATGGCAGTAGTGGTAGTCATCCAGCCCCCCATGAGTGGGGATGGCAGTAGTGGTAGGCATCCAGCCCCCCATGAGTGGGGATGGTAGTAGTGGTAGGCATCCAGCCCACCCTGAGTGGGGGTGGTGTTAGTGGTAGGCATCCATCTCCCTATGGGTGGGGATGGCAGTAGTGGCAGGCATCCATCCCCCCATGATTGGGGATGGCAGTAGTGACAGGCATCCAGCCCCCCATGAGTGGGGATGGTAGTAGTGGTAGCCATCCAGCCCCCCATGAGTGGGGGTGGTGTTAGTGGTAGGCATCCATCCCCTATGGGTGGGGATGGCAGTAGTGGCAGGCATCCATCCCCCATGAGTGGGGATGGCAGTAGTGACAGGCATCCAGCCCCCATGAGTGGGAATGGTAGTAGTGGCAGCCATCCAGCCCCCATGAGTGGGGGTGGTGTTAGTGGTAGGCATCCATCCCCCTATGGGTGAGGATGGCAGTAGTGGCAGGCATCCATCCCCCCATGAGTGGGGTTGGCAGTAGTGACAGGCATCCAGCCCCCCATGAGTGGGGATGGTAGTAGTGACAGGCATCCAGCCCCCCATGAGTGGGGATGGTAGTAGTGACAGGCATCCAGCCCCCATGAGTGGGGATGGTAGTAGTGACAGGCATCCAGCCCCCATGAGTGGGGATGGTAGTAGTGGCAGCCATCCAGCCCCCATGAGTGGGGGTGGTGTTAGTGGTAGGCATCCATCCCCCTATGGGTGGGGATGGCAGTAGTGGCAGGCATCCATCCCCCCATGAGTGGGGATGGCAGTAGTGGCAGCCATCCAGCCCCCCATGAGTGGGGATGGTAGTAGTGGTAGGCATCCAGCCCACCCTGAGTGGGGGTGGTGTTAGTGGCAGGCATCCATCCCCCCATGAGTGGGGATGGCAGTAGTGGCAGCCATCCAGCCCCCCATGAGTGGGGATGGCAGTAGTGACAGGCATTTAGCCCCCATGAGTGGGGATGGTAGTAGTGGCAGCCATCCAGCCCCCATGAGTGGGGGTGGTGGTGGTGGCAGGCATCTAGCCACCCATGAGTAGGGGTAGTTGTAGGGTGGTGTTGGTGGTAGGCATCCATCCCCCCATGAGTTGGGATGGCAGTAGTGGCAGCCATCCAGCCCCCATGAGTGGGGATGGCAGTAGTGACAGGCATCCAGCCCCCATGAGTGGGGATGGTAGTAGTGGCAGCCATCCAGCCCCCCATGAGTGGGGGTGGTGTTAGTGGTAGGCATCCATCCCCCTATGGGTGGGGATGGCAGTAGTGGCAGGCATCCATCCCCCATGAGTGGGGATGGCAGTAGTGACAGGCATCCAGCCCCCATGAGTGTGGATGGTAGTAGTGGCAGCCATCCAGCCCCCCATGAGTGGGGTTGGTGTTAGTGGTAGGCATCCATCCCCCTATGGGTGGGGATGGCAGTAGTGGCAGGCATCCATCCCTCCATGAGTGGGGATGGCAGTTGTGGCAGCCATCCAGCCCCCCATGAGTGGGGGTGGTGGTGGTGGCAGGCATCTAGCCACCCATGAGTAGGGGTAGTTGTAGGGTGGTGTTGGTGGTAGGCATCCATCCCCCTATGGGTGTGTATGGCATTGGTGTTGGCCATCCCACCCCTATGGTTCTGCTGTTGCTTGTGTACATCATTTGTGTATCCCTATGTGTGTGTGACATATTTCGGGTACGTGTCGTTTGTTTGTGTTGTGGGTGTTTGACTTACCGTCTGCGCCGTACGCGTCAGTACCTGTCCCGGTAATAGATGTAGAGTATTGGTAGGACCTGCGCGATGGGATTCATGGTTGGTTCGTCTCGTTCGGGTTTCTCGTGTCTTCGAATCGTACTCGTCGCTGGCTTGTTCGTCTCGTCGCCGTGGATCGTCTTGTGGCGCGAATCGGAGCTTATGTGCAGCTCTCCCGGATGCTCAAACGTGCCAGACGTAGCGACGAGTTCGGCGCGTACGGGAGACGCATCGTACTAGTCCGGCCGGAAGGTGCTGTGTATTTGGTTCTGTGCGACTCGATTCGGCGTTTACGGATCCGGCTCGGGCGGGGAACAGGAGCTGGAATGGGTAAGTACGGCTCGGTCGGAATCTGGGCTGTTATACGCATCGTACTTGTTCGTTCGGTAGAGTGTTCGAGTCGGTCGGAAAACACGCGTTCGGCTCGTATTTTTTCCGGACAAATACTGTTAGGTGCGCTTCCGCCCGACATCGGAATCGACCCCTCTATGTTTCAAATACCTGGCACTGAGTCAATCTATGATGCTATGTGTGTGGCTTTGTATATATGTCATACCAGTAAAGCATTGCTGAGGCACAATACGTGTACTTGCTATACATCACTCATTTCACATATATGATTGGCCATAGCTTTTACCCTCTGGCATATTGCATATCAGTCCCAAGGAAGAATATAGATGGGCCATGTGTACCATTCCATGTGTACATAACAGCATAAGGTCAATTCTGTCTTCATAGGCACATGGGTTCATTGTAATGAGGCAAGACACTGTCATTTCCTGTACCTACAAGACCAACACCTGGGTTATTTACCATTGTTATCTTAGGGGTAGTACATGCTTCTCATGATGGTTGGTCATTATACATTAGATAGATGTAGTTGTTGATGGCAGGCCATGCCATTTGTGCTGCTGATAGTAAATGATGCATGTAAATGTTGTCTATTGTGACAAATAAGCTTGGTCTGACTCATGTGTCCTTCCTCTCCAACAGCCAACATTACCCCAGATGAGGAAAAGACCTATTGGAGCTGCCTAGAGAGGTACTGGAACATCCGCAACTTTGCAAAGCTCTATAAGTGCATGGGGCACAATTAAGATCGAGCTAGGGCAGCAGGGATTTGGAAGTCGCAACCTCATCTACCAACAGGTCAAGCAGCAGCCGTCAAACGGAAGATTTCTATGGTGGGCTTCCAGGACCAGTTGCAGGACCCTCCACAGCCCCAGTTACAGGACCCTCCACAGCCCCAATTGCAGGACCCTCCACAGCCCCAGTTGCAGGACCCTCCACAGCCCCAGTTGCAGGACCCTCCACAGCCCCAGTTGCAGGACCCTCCACAGCCCCAGTTGCAGGACCCTCCACAGCCCCAGTTCCAGGACCCTCCATAGCCCCAGTTCCAGGACCCCTCCACAGGCCCACCAGTAGTGGCACCACAGCCTGTTGCCACAACCTCACAGCAGTCAACATAAATCAAGCGACATTTGCTGAAGGGCCAGCACGAGAATGCCTTGAAGTTTGCAGGCCTGAAGTTGCAGGTGGCAAGACTGATGAAAATGGTGGAGGCCTTACAGAATACTGTGGACCGGATTGAGTACAAGATGTAGGCCCTCCCTCCAACTTTATGGTTCTCCCATGTTCTTCTTCATAGTTTTAATAGTTTAGACTTCTAGCATAGATTAGGATAGGTGTTAGCATAGTGGTAGTTTTAGTGTTTTTCTCTATTTTACTATTTACCTATTTTTAGTTGGGGATATGGGTGGGTAGGTTGTTTAGTGGGTGGTGGTTAATGTTTAGTATGTGTTATAACAAAAAAATATAGAAAATTGCATAGTTGTTTAGATTGTAATCTTTAGCTAGTTTCTGTATAGCAGTAGTTTATGTTAGTCTCATGTGCAAAGGTGTTATGGGGGGGGATGATCTTTAACCTGTCTGTTTTGTTATATGTGCAGAGTAGGTAAAGTTACGGTTAGGTAGGTTAGGTTAGTTTTAAGGTAGGACAGTGAAGGTAAGTTAGAACAGGTTAGATTAGGTATGGTTTCGATAGGTATGATTAGTGTAGGTTTTAGTTTTTAGATGTTAAGATTGCTATTGTGTGTAAAATAAAATCTGTTTTAAACTTCCACAGCTGCTTACTTATTTCCAGTTTACCAGTTGTGATATCTGCTTAGGTTGGGTAAAGCATATGCTGTGGGAGTTCCTGACAGTGTTTGTATACATGTGTTATTAGGTGGAGCCCCTAGGAGTAGTGCATTTCATTAGCAAGGGAGTCACTTAAAGGATCTTCTAACCTGATTGGTCACTGGAAGTGGCACTCTTGCTGTGAATGGACACACAGCCAAAAACAGGCATAAATCACATATAGCACTGTGTGTGTATGCGATACTATGTGTATTGTATGTATGATAGTCAAACCATTGTGACTAATCTAGGATGGATTTGGTGCTACACTTATGGCAGCCACTTACACACTCTTCCTAGCACCATTCTGGAGTTGCATCACTGTTGGTTGCCGGCTAGCATGCATAGAAGTATCACCCACTTGTGCAGAAACAATCTTCATTCTTACCATTGACCGATTGACAATTGTTGCACTTCATGCATGTGACCTTGTTTGGGACTTGCTAGTTAAGTAGCAGATAGGGATCACATAAACTATTTAACATGCACTGTGCATATTTACGCCTGGGTGGCACAAACAATTTCCCTTTAGCTGTTTTGTAGTGTCTTAGGAGACTGTGCATCCACCATGGCTGACTTACTGCAAATATGACAAGGAATACAACATGCTGATTCTGGAAAGTAGTTTTATTCACACGTCAACCAAGGGCCAAGTGGCAGAACTTGGGACAACAGTCCCACCATAGTAAATGAGCCATTGGATGACCAGACAGCGTCCATGTGGGATACATGTCATGGGACATGTTGAGGAGAGGAGTGTTCCAGTGAGCAGGAGGACCAAATTGCCATGTGGAAAAAAAGTTCCATAGACAATCTACACATGGAAGAGATCAACAGGGGGGTAAGCAAATGGAGGACAGCACATGTTGAGAGGTATACTGGCATGGGCATAAGCACAGGGCTTTGAAGAAACTGCCCATGTGGCACAGAGATATGCAGTTGGGCAGAGTTCCTTTGCAAAGAGCTGCAGTCCACATCCTCATCCTCTGATGTGTGCAGTGCCTCACATGAGGATAATGTTGAAGGTCCTGGAGCCGACTGAGGCGCACACATACCAGGGGCTAAATATGTGAACCCCCGGTGCCCAGCAGCATTACCCAGCGTCAACAAGTAAGGCAGCAAAGCACGGAGAGTACATGCTGGTTTGCCAGCACAGCACCAACATCGCGGTGGTAGGCACCCATTGTTGACATATAAGAGTCCTGCCTCCACTCCATGGAATCCAGGATGTTGTGTATTGCCGCCAGCTGGTTGGTAACCTCGCTGGTGCCACTTTGTCAGGGCATTTGCTAATTTTTCTGATGCATGACACCAGCAATGACAGCCAGGCACCGGTCCAAGCCATGGGGCGGAGGGTAGGTGCCTCTTATAACCTCCGCGGTGTCCTTATTGGAACTGAGGCACCTACAGACTCCCTCTGGGGTGCCCACCATGGTCTCCATCCCCGTCTGCACCTCATCTACTAGCTCCCGCTGGACTCCTACCACACAACATTGGAAAACTTTTTGAGTGTCCTCAGAGTCCTGGGCTGCAGGTGGGTTGGCAGCTGGTGTTTGGTGGGTGAGAAGCAGATCATCTGGAGACCCCACAATGCTATCGGCCCTTCCTGTAACCGGAGATGGTGTTTGGATGGAGTCCAGGATTTGCCAGAGGGGGTCTTAGTCGAGAGTTGGCAGTCTCTCATCCTCCACAGGATCCACTTCTAGGAGATACAGCTGGCCAGGAGTTGGTGTTTCATCTTCTGGAATGAAAAAGATTTATGTTGATGACGATACATGTCAGTTGCTCACATGAGTCAAAAGGTTGAAAATCAGGGTCTCATTTACAAGTTATGGCATAGTGCAGCATTGCAAGCCTTCCTGATGCAATGCCCTACATCAAAAGAAAAGGGCATGAATGCCCTGTATCTAGGAGGTACTGTGCATTCCTGTCCTCCTCCACAGAGCTGGGTCACAAATGTCTGCCATGCACCAATTCAGGCACCATGGTGCAAGGGTGCCTGCGTTGTAGTGATGAATGATTTTGTGCAGGAAGGGGACTCTTCCTGCCCAGAAACAAGATATGGAGGCAGTTTCCACTTTCTTTTTGTGCTGCTGAATGCAGCACCCATAAGAAGAGGAAAAATCATATAGAAAGGATGTTATTTGTCCTTGTTGCGCCTCTCCTGGGGAGGCATCAGATATTTACGCATTTCCAGGTTTCCAGCTTATTGTAAATCTGGGAATGTGTCAAATGCCATGGGTCTTACCTGGAAACACCCACCATGAGGCCCATGGCACACCTCCCCAATGTAGTGTGAGGCAACAGGTAAACATCATTTACAAAAATGTTTACACATCGCATGCCATTACAACGCAGTCATTACAACGACCGCGTAGTTACATTGCATGCCATTACAATGCAAGCCGTTACAACGACTTGCTGTAGGGGGCAGAAGGTGTTGAATTTTAAATCTAACACCTTCCCTACTGTTGCACAGACTGGAGTTGGAATAGTAAATTATACTATTCCAACATCCAGCGTGCCCCCTACAGCAAGTAGTTGTAATGACTTGCGTTGTAATGGGCTGCAATGTAACAATGCGGTCATTGTAATGACCGTGTTGTAATGGCATGCGTTCTAAACGCATGCGGTGTAATGTGGCCTATTCAAGGCAACACAGCGACTTGTGCTGCGTTGCCTCTCTCCATATCTTTAAGGCCATGAAAGCCACGCAGGGTGACTTTACGTGGCCTTGTAGATATGAGTAAGCCCATTCTGCGGCTGCAACATCATTAAAAGTGAAGTTCCTGCAGTGCACTTGGCTTGTACGTATGCCCCCATGTCTTTGGCTGTATTGACTCCACTTCTATGCACATTGCTCCTAATCCTCAGGAAGCCTTCATTCTCTGTGACAAGTACTCAGTCCTTTGCTCCTGTGAAAGTTATGTGGCTTAGGACATTAATTAGTTATGTACCTGCAGTCTGCCTTTCACACAGTACACCACGACACTCTGCCTTGTTGTGCTGTCTTGTATGCAGAATGTGCATTCATGTGGCCAGGGGTTCTGTATTTCATACATATGCTGCACACCTCTACACCTCTACACACCTTCCAACCTTGATACACTGTTGGAATATATGAGGGCATATTCTTATGATGGTTTTCCAGTTGTCTTCACATTAGTGGACAGTGGCCACAGTGCAGCAACTCTGAGGGGATGGGCCCAGTGAAAGTATGTAGATTGGTAGCATGGACGCTCACCCCATTGAATCATTGAAAGAGTAGTTTATTTTCAGAGTATCACACATTATTTGACTCAGGCCCCCTCACCTGTATGTGTACATGTCTCCTCTGTCAATTCTTAACTTGGAAGAGGGACACAACTTACTGCCACACACTGATGGAACCCAGATCCTTTATTGACTCTCATGTAGTCATCCAAGAGCTGCATAGCGAGAATTGGGCACAGGTGATCAAAGATACAGTAGGGGGTTTGACTCATGAGATAGTAATCAATAACGGCCTAAGACAGGGCTGCGTATTGGCACCTCTTCTTTTTTCAATCTTTCTCGCTGATTTGCCATCCTCTTTAATGATCAAAAGAGGGGCAAGCCCAAAGGTAAATGGGAAGCATTTGTCCTGCCTATTGTATGCAGATGACTTAGTTATCCTTGATCAAACAGAACTAGGCCTGCAAAGAAAGTTAAATGCATTTAATACATATTGCTCATCCAAACATCTAACAGTAAATATGGAAAAAACTAAAATATTGTGCTTTGGAAAGAGAGACCAAAAATGCAGTTGGTTCCTGGGGCAAACAAAATTAGAAGTTGTTAATGAATACAAATACCTGGGAATATGGTTTGATAAAGCTTTAAATTGGGGCATGCACTTACAGGCCCAGAAAACAAAAGGCTTAGCTGCAGTATGCGGGTTGAAAAAAGTTAACAGTAATTATGGAGCTATGTCGCACAGACCTGTGTTGAAGGCCTTTAATGCTATGATCCCCCCTCAGATGCAATACAGAGCAGACATTTTGTGTTTAGGGGGGAAATGCTCTTGGGACAATGAGGAAGGAAATGTTTAAAAACCCTCCTGTCATTGCCCAGCTCATCTATGATACAGGCCATTAGGTTAGAACTAGACTTGCTAGCATGGAACATACAGGTCCAAGTTAATTTATGTAGATTTTGGAAACGGCTAGGGTCAGGGAAGGAGGAGAAAGTGGCACGTTGGTGTATGAGGGAGATCCAACAGAGTGAATTGAAGTGGGCAAAAGTAACAAGAAAGAAATTCCACTCCATTTGTGACAATTTAAAGGTGAAAATTGACCCGGAGTCGTTATTTATTGAAGAACGGATGAGTGTTCTAAAAATCTTGGGAAAAGAAAAGTCTAGACAAATTGATATGGATTATTTGAAACAAAAGAGTCTGTGCATTTTATGTTAAATAGCTGGAGAAATGATAACTGGTACCTGTATTTAGACACCTTACCAAATCAATGGTTGAGAATGGAACTGTTAAAGGTGAGAGTAGGCATCAATCCCGCAAGTACAAATGGGAAAATAAAAAGTATATTAATGGATGGTGATGGTAAATGTACATGAGGAATGGGCGTAAAATGTTCCTGTGTTCATATTTTAATGGACTGTCAAAAACTGTTAACTCTACGGCGATTGTTTTTACGGCCAGTTTTTTAAAAATATGGTATAAGGTCAAGGCTGCAAGCAATCGAACTTCTTATTGATATGCAGTTCCTTGACATTGCTATTGCATTGGCGAAGTTTATCCAAGCTGCAAAGAGATTCCTTATGGAATAGGGAATGAAATTGGACAAGGGAGTGACAAACAGAGTTAATTGGACAATTTTAGGGGCATATTATCAAGAACGGCGTTAAAATTATCGCCGGTTTAGCGGCAGAAAACTGCCGCTAAAGCCGCGATAATGGGCTTGATAATATGCCCTGGAGAATTCCAATAGAAGCCCATGTTGACACCAGAACATGGACTTCTATTGGAATTCTCCAGGGCATATTATCAAGCCCATTATCGCCGCTTTAGCGGCAGTTTTCTGCCGCTAAATCGGCGATAATTTTTAACGCCGTTCTTGATAATATGCCCCTTAGTTGTTTAACGAAGTTACTAAATGCTCGACTTTTATGCATCTGGATCTGGTTTACGATAACTGATACTAGGGAAACAAGTTTTATGAGACAAAGAAATAATGAACTTGTTATAGTAGCCCAATCCGGTTTTATGGTGTTTTTATAATTTTAACCTATTGTATTTTAGTTGTTTTATGGTGTTTTATGTAGTTTAAAGACCAATTGGTCATAATAAACTTATTTTTTGACTTGACTTGACTTTGACTTGACTCTCATGTGTCTGCAGCACTAATAATATGCGTGACCATATCCAATAGACTGACATGGCAGCCTGTTTTAGAGGGCTCTGGGTCAACCTGCAACCCATGATAGTAGTGCTGGAATTGGTGACATGTACCTACCCAGGTCTGCCACACAACTGGGCCCATCCGCCTCAGCCTCTTGCCATCCCTGACTCAAGGGCTTTTTGATGGCAAACTAGTTCTTCCTGTACCTTGAGTGATCACTGTTTCACATCCTCCAACTTTGACATATGTGGCATGGTGAGACACTTTTCCCCCAGACTCCGTCCCGCCATCTGCTACATCTTCAACCAGGAAAACATCACATGTAGGATGTAGTGCCCCAATGGGCTCATCTCTGTCATCCCCTCCCGGCTACGACACATGTGTGACACTGTCAGACACAGCAGAAAATGAGGGGTCGATTCCGATTCGGGCTGGAAAAAGCACCGACCGACTCGGATCCGGAAATTATACCGACCGACACGTACCTGTGGCGCCCGACACGCCAAGTACGATGCAAGGCGTGCAAAATCCGACCGACACGTACCGAACCCAAGTCGACCGACCGAGCCGCACGGAAAACAGCAATCCGGTCGGAAAAACACGCGAATCCAACCGACCGACACGCACCTGGAACAAATCCGACCGAAACGTACACGCGAACTCCAAACCGCAAAGTACGATGCAAGGCGCGAAAACCACGAGCGAGTCGGACGGAGGCCAAGCCGTACGACCGACACGCATACAAAACCGAGCCGAAGCAACACAAAACACCGCGACCGACGCGTACGCAGCATAGAAAACTGCACAAACACAGCGTGAACGAAACGGAGAACACCGTACGAGACAAATGCAGGGTCCGACTCGGTCACAACAACGTTTCCAACATACACAGACAGTACAAAGGAAAAATCACACAAAAAAAGGCCAAACAAGCAATTACTAAGCCAATAAATACTGGGGGAGGTGGGGACAGAGAACAAAGACACACCCACAACTCCACCCATATAAAGGACACAAATCACAACCATGATCCTTTGCAAATGCCATTGCACTGCCAGCACCCAAGAGAAAGCAACCACACACCCACAGCTCATACCTCACACAAGCCACACACCATCAGCACACCAACAAATACCCACCTCACATACACCCATCAAAACACACACTCACACACCCTCACCTGCACACCAACACACACATCACTCACCATCACCACCCATCACCATGCCCCCCAAGAAGAATCCCAAGTTCCTAGACTGTGAATTGGAAGTCATGGTAGACGAGATCCTCAGGGTAGAGCCACAGCTGTTTGGCACACTGGTCCAACAGACCCCCATCTCCCAGAAAACCAAGATGTGGGAGAGGATCATCAACAGGGTGAACGCACAATCACCATGTCGGCGCACAAAGACCGACATCCAGAACAGGTGGTATGACGTGCACAGGAGGGTACGGGACCTGCTCAAGAAAGACTACATCAACAGCCAATACACCGGCAGTGGCCCTCCTGCCAAGGCAATATACCTCAGGCCCTGGGAGGAGAAGGTGCGGGCCATCCTTCCGCCAGTGAGAGTATATGGGCTAGAGGACATCCCAGAGCCTGGTGAGTACACAACAAATGTACACAATATACTGCCACAAAACACACACACATCACTGTCAAGGGAGAGTCAAACCATGCACTCATAGCAATTACACAGCAACCAGAACAGAATCATCCCAAAATGTGTATGTCAGTCAGATAAACACAACACATGCCATCAAAAAAGTCACATCCAACTGTGCCATCACATGTACAAACACAACTACAACTACAGCTAGGCAGTGGCACAAATAGAACTTACAAACACATCCAGACATGTAGCCACCACAACAACACCAACACACAGTGAAGACCACTCAAAGGAAGGAATTCTGTGTATGCTGGCCAAGTCAGTGTAGCCAATAGCATCATGGGAGTCGCAGTCACACATATTGCCCCCCACAACTGTCCCATCAACACCACCATGAACCATGCGCACATCACAGGGAGTGGAGAAGGACTCACAAGATGGCTGACACTGGCAACTGCTGTGGGGAGCAGAAGGCCCTGCTGGCAACTGTGCACCAACAAACAGCAGGACACCACTGACTGACATCCTGAGAGACAACTTCCACTCCCTGCAATGCAAGCACGTTCCATGGTGGGATAACTGGCTGGCTGGGTGGGTGGGAAGGAGGACTTGCAGCACTGACCATAGTCACAAGCACCTCCCTCACACCCCCCAACACAAACTCCACAGAACCCACCTGGTAGAATGCAATGCCCCCATCCTAACACAAGATCCCACAAAGAACCACCACCCTGGGTTATGTTGTGTGAAGCACAGGGACACTCTTGGGACTCTTAGCCAAACAACTGCCAGGACAACACTCCCAGCCATCCTGTCAGCACAGCCAGCCCACCCCACAGGGAAGCAGAATCAAAAGGAAGGAAGCATGGGCATGCTGGGAAGGGGGTGGAGGCAATAGCATGATGGGAGTAGTAGTCACAGATATTGCTCAGCCTCACAACTGGCCCATCAACACCACCCTGAACCATGCTCACATCACAGGGAGTGGAGAAGGACTCACAAGATGGCTGACACTGGCTACTGCTGTGGGGAGCACAAGGCCCTGCTGGCAACTGTGCACCAACAAACAGCAGGACACCACTGACTGACATCCTGAGAGACAACTTCCACTCACTGCAATGCAAGCACGTTCCATGGTGGGATAACTGGCTGGCTGGGTGGGTGGGAAGGAGGACTTGCAGCACTGACCATAGTCACAAGCACCTCCCCTCACACCCCCAACACAAACTCCACAGAACCCACCTGGTAGAATGCAATGCCCCCATCCTAACACAAGATCCCACAAAGAACCACCACCCTGGGTTATGTTGTGTGAAGCACAGGGACACTCTTGGGACTCTTAACCAAACAACTGCCAGGACAACACTCCCAGCCATCCTGTCAGCACAGCCAGCCCACCCCACAGGGAAGCAGAATCAAAAGGAAGGAAGCATGGGCATGCTGGGAAGGGGGTGGAGGCAATAGCATGATGGGAGTAGTAGTCACAGATATTGCTCAGCCTCACAACTGGCCCATCAACACCACCCTGAACCATGCTCACATCACAGGGAGTGGAGAAGGACTCACAAGATGGCGGACACTGGCTACTGCTGTGGGGAGCACAAGGCCCTGCTGGCAACTGTGCACCAACAAACAGCAGGACACCACTGACTGACATCCTGAGAGACAACTTCCACTCACTGCAATGCAAGCACGTTCCATGGTGGGATAACTGGCTGGCTGGGTGGGTGGGAAGGAGGACTTGCAGCACTGACCATAGTCACAAGCACCTCCCCTCACACACCCCCAACACAAACTCCACAGAACCCACCCGGTAGAATGCAATGCCCCCCATCCTAACACAAGATCCCACAAAGAACCACCACCCTGGGTTATGTGGTGTGAAGCACAGGGACACTCTTGGGACTCTTAGCCAAACAACTGCCAGGACAACACTCCCAGCCATCCTGTCAGCACAGCCAGCCCACCCCACAGGGAAGCAGAGTCAAAAGGAAGGAAGCATGGGCATGCTGGGAAGGGGGTGGAGGCAATAGCATGATGGGAGTCGTAGTCACAGCTCTACATCCCCCACCACATGGCCCAGCAAGCTCACACTCACGCATGCACATCCCACAGAGAGTGGAAAGGCCCATCAAAGATGTCTGACACTGTTGCTGTGTCGTGGGGAGCACAAGGGCATGCTGGGAACTGCACACCAACCAACAGCAGGACACCACTGTCAGCCATCTTGCCATTGCTCTCACACCCACACACACTGAACTCCCCACAAAAGCAAGTAAGTATGGGAATGCTGGGAAGTGGGGTGGAGGCAATAGCATGATGGGAGTCGTAGTCACAGACATAGCTCACCCCCACAACTGTCCCATCAACACCACCCTGAACCATGCTCACATCACAGGGAGTGGAGAAGGACTCACAAGATGGCTGACACTGGCTACTGCTGTGGGGTGCACAAGGCCCTGCTGGCAACTGTGCACCAACAAACAGCAGGACACCACTGACTGACATCCTGAGAGACAACTTCCACTCCCTGCAATGCAAGCACGTTCCATGGTGGGATAACTGGCTGGGTGGGTGGTTGGGAAGGAGGACTTGCAGCACTGACCATAGTCACAAGCACCTCCCCTCACACACACCCCAACACAAACTCCACAGAACCCACCTGGTAGAATGCAATGCCCCCATCCTAACACAAGATCCCACAAAGAACCACCACCCTGGGTTATGTTGTGTGAAGCACAGGGACACTCTTGGGACTTTTAGCCAAACAACTGCCAGGACAACACTCCCAGACATCCTGTCAGCACAGCCAGCCCACCCCACAGGGAAGCAGAGTCAAAAGGAAGGAAGCATGGGCATGCTGGGAAGGGGGTGGAGGCAATAGCATGAGGGGAGTCGTAGTCACTGATATTGGTCACCCCCACAACTGTCCCATCAACACCACCCTGAACCATGCTCACATCACAGGAAGTGGAGAAGGACTCACAAGATGGCTGACACTGGCTACTGCTGTGGGGAGCACAAGGCCCTGCTGGCAACTGTGCACCAACAAACAGCAGGACACCACTGACTGACATCCTGAGAGACAACTTCCACTCCCTGCAATGCAAGCACAGTCCATGGTGGGATAACTGACTGGCTGGGTGGGTGGGAAGGAGGGCCGGCTGTCAACCAAACACAACCAATGCAGACCATGTTCACACCCCAACAAATACATAGAAATGCCCAAATAATGCAGGACAATGTGCCACACCAATATCAACCCCTGACTGTGACGACTTAGGACAATGCAATGTACAGGCCCGCACCCAGAGGCACAGTCACAACTGTCATGTGTGTCAACCATTGATGCCTGCAGAAACATAACATACATTGTGTGTGTCTCCCAAAAACAGGTGATGATGGGGACACAGCAGCAGACGCTGAGGAGTCCCAGTCCCAGGCTCAAGAGGATGCGGAGCTCACTGGCGTCGTACAGCCTCTGCCCTCCTCGGACGAAGAAGACCAACCTGGCACATCCGGTGCAAGTCTACATGCAGCACCAGCAGGACCACCAGCTGCAGCACCAGCAGGACCACCAGCTGCACCCCCTGCACCCACCCCTCCAACGACTGTCACCACAAATACCATCCCTGCCGACATGGACAGAACAAGGAGCAACATCAGCCCAGGGACCCTGGACCAACCTGGGGCCATGGACACCACCACCACCACCAACCCCCAAGGTGGACCAGGGTCATCTGTGCGTGCCACTGCACATGTCAGCAGGGGTGGTGGGAGGGGTGGGAGACAGAGCTTGCTGCTTGCAGAGGTTGCTGGTGTGCATGAAGACCCACAACTGGTACGCATAGCTGATGCGTACCAGTCCAGCACCGGAGACCTCAGCCAAGTAGTGGGGCTCCTCAGAGACATGAAACAGCAGCAGGCTGCCCATCATGCCCGCTTGGACTCTCACATGTCCCACGTGGAGTCACACATGTCCCGCGTGGACTCACACATGTCCCGCGTGGAGTCCAAGTGGGATGCACTGCATGAGATGACGGCGGTGCACAGGGACATTTTACAATGCCTCCGCCAGATGAACAGCAACCAGTCCACACCTCCCTGTGTGCCAACAACATCTGGTGCCGAACAAACTGCAACTGCCACAGGGAGGGAGGATGACTCTGGCGGAGAGTCCCCTGCACCGCAGCAGCCTGCACTTGAGGGGCCCCCCCCAAAGAAGAGGGGTCGTCCGAGGAGGGGCAAGTGAGAGGCCGATGGCCAAGCGCAACTCCCATGAAGCCTGAACCTGTTCTGGATGTTCACCTTTGTGCACAGACTGTTCACCCTGTTGACGGCAACACTACTCCCACACATTGCATGGGGAGTACAAGTTGGACCAATGTGTCAGACAACTGTGGCCCCGATACTGGGGATTCTGTCTACCAGGACTTCCAATTCACCTAGGAACTTCGGATTGCAAGATTTATGTACAGCACTACCCATCCTATGCACTATTCACACAAATGTATCACAATAAACACACTAATACACCATACTTGCCTCTGTTGTGATTCCAACGTGGGTGCTGTTATGGGGATGATGAACTGCAAAATTACACTGTGTATGCGAACTGCAACAGCAAGGACAACACAGGCATGTGAGTAAAGGCAACGTGACACATATGAGGGAGACACACCACCAGGGCTACACAACACATACACACCTAGGCCATCTGACTCATTGCCTACACTGATGTTGCCAGGGAAGACGGTGCAATGCACAGACACCACACCCATTCCCAGTTGTAGTCAAGTAGCCCACAGGTGCAGTAAGCAAATGGCAGTCAAATGTGTGACCACAGACAACGCACATCACAAAGTGAAGCACAGGTTTATTACACAGTTGCAACATGTCGTAACCACTACAGATGCAAGGTAATCCCACCTGGCAGCGGGCACACAGTCAACAACTGTAGACGGAAGGAAGTCCATGAGTGTGGCGCACATCACCTGTAGGGACACAACAGCTACCACCCTGGAAGTGCAATCACGTCGTCGGTGGACACAGTTGACCAAACGAATCTGAAAGTACCCTGTGAAGGACAGAAATGACACACAGTCAAAAGCAATGGAGTACAGGACAGAACAGCAAAACTCATGCACAATACATGTTACAAGATACCCACCCAGAACCAAGTTAGCATGTCAACACTGTTGGGGAGTACAGACCACCTGTAAGCACACATCGCAACACACATCCAGTCAAGTAGCCCATGGACACACTCCAACAGCACCAGAGCACCACCTACACATCATGCCAACTCACATCATTGACATGACACCTCAGGATACTCACATTCAGCTAAAGAAGTTGGTGATGAGCTGTGTGCGGACATCACCCTCAGCATCATCATCATCATCATCGTCACTGGCATCGTGGTCCAGGCCAGGATCCTCCACAGGTGGCGGATGTTGGTCATTGTCATCCTGGATGAGAGGCAACTCCTTCCGCACTGCCAGGTTGTGGAGCATGCAGCAGACGATGATAATCTTGCACACTTTCGCAGGAGCATATGGGAGGGACCCTCCGGTCTTGTCGAGGCAGCGGAAGCGGCTCTTCAGGAGACCAAATGTCCGCTCAATCACTCTCCTGGTCCGACCATGTGCCTCATTATAGCGCATCTGGGCTGGTGTCACAGGGTTCCTGAGGGATGTCAGCAACCACGGCATGTTGGGGTATCCCGAGTCACCTACGGACAGACAAGTGCACATTAGCTGACTTGGAAAAGTGGGCGGAATACTACAGATCAGATCACACACAATGGCACAAAGTCAGTACACACCGACAATCCAGGCACGCTGGTTCTGCATCTGTGCCATCATCCTGGGGATGCGACTACTCCTCATCACAAAGGCATCGTGTGCTGAACCAGGGAAACGGGCACACACGTGTGTGATGGTCATGTCTGCAAGACACACCACCAGTGCATTGACCGAGTGGTAGTGCTTGCGGTTCCTGTAGGCCTGCTCCTGGGCCTGTGGTGGTACCAAAGCCACATGTGTCCCATCAATGGAGCCAATGACATGCGGCATCCTCCCCAGGGCATAAAAGTCACTCTTCACGTCAGTGAGTCGTCGCAGTCTAGGGAAATAGATGTACCGGTTCAGGAATAGCAACATTGCCGCCAAAACATCGCGGAGCACACGGCTCAACATGGTCTGTGACATCCCACCAGCAGTCGCCACAGTATGTTGGAAGGTACCGGTGGCAAAGAAGTGTAGGGCTGCCATCACCTTCACCTTGGGGGTCAGCGCTGTAGGATACGGCCGGCCAGGCTGCAAATGTGGGGACAACTGCACTGCCAAATCCTCAATCAGCTGCCTGGTGAAGCGGTACCGTCGGATGCTGTCCCGTTCCACCATCGTTGCCAGGTCTGGGAATGGTCGATGGACAGCAGGAGCCCTGCAGTGCAGAGGAGAAGTAAGCAAGATTGTCAGTCACCCCACATATGCGGCATTGAACACACTCAATATCCCAACATACATCCTTATGAGGCACAACTACATGAAGTGTGCAGTTCCGTAAGGACATGTATGGTACATACATGGCCAACATCTGTCAACACGGTCCAACAGGTGGCATCAATTAGTCCCAGGTTGGCCCATTGGATATCATGAGGCCGTGTCACAGTTCCCATCTCCTGCTGCCGTGTCACAATCACCCCCCACAGTGACATGTGAGGACAGATGTGCTCCAGGCACCACAGCTCAACGACAGGTACATTCCCAGGGACCCTGTATTGCCACATGGACACTGGCATTACATGGAGTATCATGTATACACCACAGCAAAACAACCATGACCCCCACAGGTAGTGGTCCCACTTGCCACGGCAGGACAGACATGGACGTCTGTGACACACACACGCACAACATCAAAGTCCATGCACACACAACGTGGATGTGGAGACTGTCTCCCATTGTGCACATGAAATCAGAGACATTGTAAACACTACATGCACAAAGACTGTGGAGGACCATCACTATTGTGCCACTGGGACACCCTGGCTCAAACATACCGTCCCACATGGGACTCACGGGGTATGTGACATGACATACACATACACCACTGTGAAATGTGACCATGGCACATGCACAGATATGAACAGTTGCACATCACAGTGGTCATGTACACGTAACACCCAGGATCCTGTCCCCATGAACACGTGCACAGCCTGGGGGTGGCTGCCCACAGGTGACACCCACAGGACAACATGTACACCAACATACACACAATAGGAAATGCAGCCTTACATGCCTTATGATAAAGTTTGGACAGGCTGTCGTGATGTAGGTGTGCCCCTCACTCCCTGGGAGCTATCTGTGGCTGGCATATGTCCATCTGAGACAGGCATGCTGACATATGCCAGTCACATGTACAGTGATGCGTTGAACAGCAATGGACCGATCGGTGCCCCCGGCCGGCCCATTGCATTCAATGTGTGCGGGTACGCATTGTACCCCTGTACGCGTTGTACTGCAATGGACCGATCGGTGCCCCCGGCCGGCCCATTGCATTCAATGTGTGCGGGTACGCGTTGTACCCCTGTACGCGTTGTACTGCAATGGACCGATCGGTGCCCCCGGCCGGCCCATTGCATTCAATGTGTGCGGGTACGCATTGTACCCCTGTACGCGTTGAACTGCAATGGACCGATCGGTGCCCCCGGCCGGCCCATTGCATTCAATGTGTGCGGGTACGCGTTGTACCCCTGTACGCGTTGAACTGCAATGGACCGATCGGTGCCCCCGGCCGGCCCATTGCATTCAATGTGTGCGGGTACGCGTTGTACCCCTGTACGCGTTGTACCGCAATGGACCGATCGGTGCCCCCGGCCGGCCCATTGCATTCAATGTGTGTGGGTACGCGTTGTTCCCCTGTACGCGTTGAACTGCAATGGACCGATCGGTGCCCCCGGCCGGCCCATTGCGTTCAATGTGTGCGGGTACGCGTTGTACCCCTGTACGCGTTGTACCGCAATGGACCGATCGGTGCCCCCGGCCGGCCCATTGCATTCAATGTGTGCGGGTACGCGTTGTACCCCTGTATGCGTTGAACTGCAATGGACCGATCGGTGCCCCCGGCCGGCCCATTGCATTCAATGTGTGCGGGTACGCGTTGTACCCCTGTACGCGTTGTACCGCAATGGACCGATCGGTGCGCAACCATTGACAATGGCCTTGCCTGGCAACGGACGCGTTTTCGAATTTCGAACGAGTCGGTTGCTGGAAAATCAGTTGGTCACCCACAACAATGTTGCAAAATCATGTATGTCATGAAGTTGAAGATTTGAAGGATGCTGTGGGCGTGTTTTGGTGCTGCTATTCCATGGATTGGCCAGATTCAGAAGATGCTAACGACTTGGACCTATCACTTTGGACACAAGGGACAGTATCTGCCTCTCCAGCACATATATATTGCTGGCTGTTCCCCTGAGAGCTCACTTGCCTGCACTACATGCTCCAGGACGACATCTGCCACTGCACTGCTGCTGTCTCTGCCCCTCTGGACCCTGCAATGGCACGTACTGTGGAGAGAGCCCCAGCCTTCAGCCTTGAGGAGAACCAGGCCCTGCTGGACAGCCTACTTCCACAGTACAGCAAGCTGTATGGGACACCAGGGGAGCAGGTGAGTGTTCTGTGCACTGCCTGTCTGAATGTGCATATTGTCTGACTAGCAAGGCTGAAAGTCTGCACGCCACTGGCTAGCAGGCTCACTGAGTAGTTGTCACCCCCCATAGTGTGTAGTGACATGCACTGGACAGGTATGGTGCAGTGACAGTGCATTTGAACAAGGTTTTACTTCCCATGCAATGATACCATGTAGTGACGTCTGGCAAACTGTCCATGGGCAGCTTTGCACTGCCTGTGTACATCATGTGCCCCTGTGATTGAGACATGTATATACAACTGTGTCATGCACGGATATGTTGCATGTGTAGTAATGGCCTTTTCACTTTGTCATCCTGACAGGTTAATGCCCATCGGAAGCAGGAGATCTGGAAGGACATCGTCCGGGCTGTCCGGTCCGTGGGGGTCTACAAGCGCCGGATCCGCAACTGCCAGAAGAGGTGGCAGGACCTTCGGGGCTGGACCCGGAGGATTGCACGGGTCCAGCTGAAGCTGTCGCCTCCTCGCAGGAGGGGCGGAACACGGACCCTGACCCCCACATGCTCCAGATCCTGGCGGTGGTGTTTCCAGACCTGGATGGGCAGCTGAAGGCCAGACAGCAGCAAGGAGGGGGTGAGTCAAAGACTGCACTGTGAACTCTGTATTACATGCTTTGTGCCCTCCTCTGGCCTGGTTCAACTGCCACAGTGCAGCAGTCATGTTGTCCAGGAGCCATGTCCCTCTATTGTGCACTGCCCACTGCTCATCTGATACCCAGGTGTGGCCCTTACATTCAGGGAATTGTGTCACTTGGGACTGTGTCCTTGCAGTTTGCTTCACTAAAGGTGGGGGACAGCATCTGTTTCCCTAACTCTGTTGTGGGCATCATGGGTGGGTCCATTGTTCACACAACGCCTGTGTTCGGACATGTAATCTGCGTGTTGCTTTGATATGCGGTCGACTTGCTGAGCTGAGCCACCACATGTGCCTGGGGTATGTGGCACACGCCCATGCAGCGGGTGGGAACAATGTTTGGGCCCCAGGAGTGTGCAGATTACGTGTGTCACACATACATAGCCAGCTATCCACTGGCCAGGGCTCATCCCTCATTCATGTGGAGCAGGACAGTCATGCCTACTCCAGGCCATGCAATGCACTCTGTACTCCCACTCCCGTGTATCACCTGACACATTGTGCGCAGTGATTTGACCCCTCAGGTGTCTGCCTCTGTGTCAGTGTGCTGTGGATTACTTGCCAGGACTGCTGGGGTGTTTCTTGGTAGGGGCTCAGCATGCCCCTGGAGATGTGACCATAGGAGACGATACTTGTGTGTCACATAGGTGTTTGATCAGCTGCCCGTGCAGACTGGGGTATGCGAATGTGAAGTTCAGGCAGCTGTTCCCCATTCACAGCAGATTGTGAGGGGCTCAGGTTCAGAGGGTAGTGTCACAGGTTTCCCATATGTCCAATAGGTATGACCTGGACAGATGAGGGTTAAGATGATGTGTTGTGTGGGGGATGTACATGTGCACTTGTGCAGCTCCAGGACTTGCATTCCCCATGACCTACTATTGTGACACAGTGCATAGTGTTGTTGTCTGGCTGCCAAGTCATACATCACTGAGACAGTGATGTATGACTTAGCAGTCATGCCTCTGCCATGGCATGTGTCAACTTATTGGTGGTCCTGCAGGGGAGTGACATGTGCTACATGCACACCATTGTGGCGATGGCTATCAGGACATGGGTGCATCATGGTGTCTGTCGCTGGTATGCATCACATGCATTTCCTATTTGACTCTGGGCATCCCTTTCATCCGGAAACCTGTACTGACTCAGTGGCAAGAGCTGTGATGTGTGCATGTCCACATGCCACACCGTGTCCTCTGCACTGTCCAACTACTGTGTACTTGGTGCATGTGTCCACACTGGGGTGTTGCAATCCAACAGACACCAGACAGATGGGTGCAAGGCCATGTGTGATGTGAGTGCCATGCTTGGCATCAGACTGACAATTGGCTTCTCCTGTTCAGTTAGGGCACTTTTAGCAATGTACAACTAATGATGCCAGGGCTTGCTCTGTAATGTGCTGTGCTCACAGTGGTGTGTGCGTTTGGTGCAGGTGACTGATGTCTGTCTGTTTCCCCATTGTTTGCAGATACATCCATGGCCACGGAAGAGGACAGCTCCACGGACCAGGAGGAGCCAGAGAGCCAGACTGGGTCAGCAGACGACAGTGGTCGGAGGGACCCAGTGGCACGGAGGGCGAGGGGAGCCACACCGAGGAGTCCTCAGCACCATCCACCTCAGCTGAGGACTAGAGCAACTCGGAGGATGACTCCCTTATGGAGGCGGGTGTCAGCAGCCACCACACCCCAGCTAGTGTTGCTGTCCCCGCCACCACCAGCACCACCACCGCCCTCCCATCGGCTCCCATTCCCCAGGTCCGTGGAGGCTCCCATGTTCGGGAGCGTGTCTCCTTTGGGCCAGGCACCGCACCCCCTGCCCC
The DNA here is from genome assembly GCA_963921515.1 of Calotriton arnoldi. Lineage (NCBI taxonomy): Eukaryota > Metazoa > Chordata > Amphibia > Caudata > Salamandridae > Calotriton > Calotriton arnoldi. The sequence goes on along the minus strand of CAWUFW010012513.1, from coordinate 417,316 downwards.
TGTGTCCCCTGCTGCCCTGAGTGAGGAGTCTGTGTACCTCCTTCGCCAGCTCCATGTAGGGCAGACAGCCATGCTGAGTGTCCTCCATGCGCACACCGCTCTGTTGACTCAGCTGGTGTCGTTCATGGAGGGCATCTCATCGGGCATGTCTGACCTACAGAGGGGCAATAGGTCCATGGACTCCTCCCTGACGGCAGCAGTGTCCCTCCTCAGACAGTCCCTCACCCCTCCTGCCTCTGCTCCATCCACACTCCCCAGCACCTTACCCATCCCAAGCACACACACACCGGCACAGGCACACACCAGCACACACACGTCCAGCACACAGACACACACGCCACAAACAAAACGCACACGCACGCACAGTCAGGGGACTGAAACTGTCATAGGGTTTCTGCACATACACAGAGCTATGCACAGGATAATAGGACCCCGGAATACAGTGGTTTGCCTACCATATCCCGTAGCACCCAAAACCCCAACCCAACTAGCTTAGCATCCCATTAGTACCAAAGCACCAATGATTGGACAACCCAGGACACGGTATCATTATCTCAGGACTCGCAGAAGCAAGAACACTCTTTCGTCACTCACTCGTACTTGTCCACAATGCGCGTATGAAGAGACACAGGGTAGATTAAAATATTTATTTCAACTTACGTGCTCTAAGGTACAGTACACGTGTCAGCACTAATAGCATAATGCATATGAATAATATAAGCAGCATGGTTACAATTCCATAGAATACAAACGGGGAAAGCATTTCATAACTCAGTGGATAAATGTCTAAATAACATTACCACCCTCCCCGTGCAGTAAGATAGTTTATTATAAAAATAGAAGACCTCTGGGCTTTGACTAGCGAACCCTCATACCTCGGTCTCTAGATGCAGAACTACATCAGCAGACAATCACAGCTCTTCTCCCTGGAAAGGATTCCTCCAAGTGTAGTAAGCGCCAGTAAAACCGCAGTATTAAAGACACACCAAGGTTCATGTCATTTGCGCCTAATGTTATGTTTGGGTGCGCGAGACTGGCCATATCAGGAAGAACCGAAATACATTGTTATGCGACCTTGTACATGTTGTGCAGTCTGAGCCCAAATCGAACAAGAGAAAAGGTGAAAGACAGAAAGTGCAGACAGCGCAAAAGAACTTGGCAAGAGCAAAGGGCGAGGGAGCCCTGGCTCAATGTAACGTGCGCAAAGAAAAGCAGCATGGCAGCTAGGCCTAGGCCAACATAACAAGGCAGGCAACAAACCACAAGACACCCTCCCCTGGTCAGTCCGGCGGCCAAGACAGAGGCCCAACAGAGAAAAACACATCCAGTTGAGCACAGGGAGCGCCCACACGGCGAAGGACAGGTCAATCCATGAAAGTGTAAGTGCAGAAAAAAGCCACACCCTCCAAGAGGACATCATTGGAATCGTCAAAAAACATAGATGCCATCCAATCCATGAGATCAAAAGAGCAGGAATGCTCCTCAGCAGAGGGAGCATCCAAAAGCAATGCGGGACAACTTGCGTGATAAACAAAACAGCTTTGTTGTAGGAGATCCTGGGCAGCCGCCCAGATATCCCATTGCGCCAAAATCCCCAGTGCAGCCGCACGGCGCCATACAGCCGGCAACGGAACAGTCCTGCTCATGGGCCTCTAAGGGACCCATCAACTGAACAAAATCCGGAACAGACAATGACGAATTGGAGAGGCAATAATCCAAAGTCCAGGTGAAAGGACAGCGGACACAAGTCATTACAGGTTGCACGCAAGTGAAATACGCAAAGCGAAAAGAAAGAGTATATGACACACTCAGTGTCGCCAATGGCAAGACACCAAAACCAGCCAAAAGGCGCTCACGGAGCAGCTGGAGGCGGTCCGGATCGAGCAGGTCCCATCGGGGAGCAGCCATTGCGCAGAAAACAAATTAATAGCAGGACACCAGCCGCCAAAGCGATGATCAACGGGAAACCGCCAAAGACGCTGGAAAAAATAGAATGAATAAATGCCGGGATGACACCAAAAATAGTTTGGAAGGAGGACACCAAACCAGACCCCACGACCTTAAAAAAGTGTACCAGACCCTCAGTGTTAGATGCGTTAAAAATGCGATGAATTAACTCCCCAAAATGTTGGGGGAGATTAGTGTTCAAAAGGGCCTGTATTTCACTGTGGGTACTCGCCACCTGGAGAATGAATGTCTCCCGGGCGGACGTGAGCATAACTTCCTCGTTCAATAATAGTGCCTTTATTCTGCTCAGTCTATTGAAATCTGCCTCCATGGTAGGGATGGAAGGCCAAATAGAGATATCAACCTTACCATGAGGGGGAGGAAAAAGCACATTTTTGCAGCAGACAACCCTGTGCGAAACTGTTACAATGTAAGGAATGCCAGCCTGCAGGCCACAACAGTTTTCGTTATTTAAAAGTAAATAGCTACCATTGGAAAGGAGAGTGAAAGTAGGAGGAATAACAGGAGCAGGAATACCTTTCAGCACACAAGCAAGATTAGGAGCGGAAACGCTACATGAGCCATGCAATTTAATGTGTTTACAAATAAGCGAATGACCCATAGTCGAGTCGCAGGACTCCCCCGTGAGAAAGACTTCCTTGCCGTCCCGAAGGCATTTATACATGAAAGGCAAGGACCAGAGTTCATGCAGGAAAGCACTGCCCAAGGGCTGGTAACGGCCCACAGGATAATGTTTCATGCACGAGTCAAATTCAAACAAGGAAAAAGGTAAAGCGATAACCCCATGAACTAGCCACACAGCAGAATCGAGTTCTGCAACAGAGAACGGCAAAGGATCCATCTTTTCGATATGTAATAAAGTGTAAGTTGCATCTTTCATGGACATGAATTGCTGCTTGTCAGTTAAATTAAAAGGTAGAAACAAGGCAGAGGTGTTCAAAAAATACCAAGGAACTTTACCTAACTTGAGCGTTTGTAAAGTCCATGCAAACTGCATAACTGAGCGCAATTGATTCTGACCATGATATAACACAGAAACATCATCTTGTACAATATCAACAACAGAGGACACAATATTCTCTAAAGTGTAAATGCGAGAAGACAGGGTATTAATACTATTGTCAACAACAGCAAGCACCTTTTCCAAATTTGCTTGATCTATTTCCCGAAGACGGGAAGCAGCTTCAATTTGTGACAGCTTCCAGAGTTCATTATACGTTTCATAAATGAATCTCTTAGGTCGGGGACCACGAGGTCCCAAAACAAAGTCGGACAGATCAATAGTGCCTGAAAGGAGGGACAAATGTTGTTTAACAGAATCAAGGGACGAATGTTGTAGCCATTGTTTGCATAATTTACCAACAGAATATGTAGTGACAGTACGGGAAGCAGTAAATCTCGGATCAGGCCTATCCTGTGTGTAGCCATTACCTGAGTCGTGAAAACGCATTTGGCATGCATTAGATGATATAGGCCATACCAACCAGGGTGACAGATCGATTTCGGAAACATTAAACGAATTATTCTGTAACAGAGCCTGTAGGGTCGCCAGGGACAGGTTAAGACGTGAGCTATCATTGGGAAAACTCGACAGGGATGGAATTGAGGGCGTGTTTAATTGTTTAGTGGTAGCTAAGCCCCAACACGTAGTCTGATAAATAGAATCATTTAGGAACATAATTTGGGTAGGGATAAGGCAAGCACGGTGCAATGCCTCGGTTCCTTGTACCTGCCATGGCTTGGAGCCCCAAATAGATTTCAAATCTACTGTATCCTCCCAGTACTCATAACCACCCACTGCTAGGGCACTTAAAAAGGAACCCAAATAAAGCAATTTGGTGTGTGTTAACATAATTTTCTGAGTTGACGTGGTATTGAGTCTAAAATAATAGGATGCAGGGTTTGACCGATTAAAATCAGTAAAATAGGTAAACTTATTTCGAAGAGTTTGTGAGCTACCTGGCAAGGGGTTTGGACAATGTTCCCATTGGGTGTAGTTAACAGAACTACGCAGGGCACTTGGCTTATGGAGAAAATGATTACCCCAATGTTGGTAACAATACAAATCGGCATAATTCGCAGAATTCATATATAAATCTTCAGCATTAAAAGATGCATAATATTTTAAATCGGCAAACAATGCTTCAACGGCATGCACATCCCAATCATCAGAATGAATGTTATTTTTTACTACATCACCCATTGAAACACGAAGGACATTAGGTACATTAATAATTTCCGTCGGACCATGGATTTGATAGTTCACTGCATCCCATACGATGCCATCAGCAACTGGAAAAGCTGAAATGTTCACTAATGTGCGGTCACGCTTCATGATGTGAGACGAGGAATGAGGAGCTAAAGTTCCAGAAACATAGTCTACAGCAGAGCGTTCAGGTAAATAGTGACCATTGATTAGTAGAAAAAACACTGTGACAAAGCCAATGGACATGAACAAAAAAATCAAGAAAAGTACCAACCAGATGTATGTCCAGGGTGGAATCAAAAAATTGTCTCTAAACCAGGATACAAAAATACTGAACTTGGATGGGACTTTTGAAGAGGTGGAATCCGAATCAAAGGAATAACGAGTCGGGCCAAGTGGCGTTGTTGGTTGATGCGCCACCGATTCAGATGCAGGATAGGTATACTCGTCCTCGTCGATGTTGGTGGAGAGTTGGGGATCAATTATAGTTTCAGGCAAATCAACCATCTCAATTACAGCATCAGCGACCGTTCGTGTAGATGGGCCACGAACATATGTCCGATAAATGGCAGGACAAGAGACCGCTGGTGTGACACTATTCAGGATCGGCCAGGCGCTGTAGCTTGACATTTTCTACTGAGATGTATCTGTTCTCCTTGCGACCAGGAAGCGGTGGTAAAATGACTGTACGTGTTCCCTTCAAGCCCAGAACTGGAACCGGTGCACGAAAAGAGGGGCCGAATTCTTTTTTGTTTTCAACCTTCTCTCGAACCAGTTCTCCAATCTTTGGAAGCCAGCCGGCTACCGGAATCTGCAACGCAGGATCTGTGGCTGAAGGCAAATGTGTAGTTGCAAGTTTGTCTCGGGCTTCTTGTAAGTCCTGTAACATAGCAGAATGATTATCTACATCAAACTTGGCGGATTGCGCCGCGATGTCTGGACCCTCAAGGTCAGGCACAAACATTCTTATGCCAAAGAGCATTTCGTATGGGGTCCGCCCACCCAGAGGTCTTCTAGGGAGATTATTAAGTGCACGCTGAACGGTATACAAGTGGGCCAGCCAGTTCCTGCCAGTACCTATAACTCTAGCTGTTAAGGATTGCTTTAAGTCACGGTTCATTCGTTCAACGATAGAGTTGCCCTCAGGCCTATACGGAGACGAAAATTTCACCCGCACCCCAAGCGAAGCCATTGCATCCTTGTAAGCCCTAGAGGCAAACGCCGGACCTTGGTCCGAATGGAAGGTGCCGCATGCGAAAATTCCCACAAAGACACGCAAATCCCTGATTACATTTCGAGCGTCAGCACTACGTTGTGGCCAGACCCAGAGGAACCGTGTGCACGAGTCCACTGCTACTAAGATGTATTTATAGGCAGTGTCTGATGAGAATGGACCGCAGTGATCCAAGTAAACACACCCAAAGGGTCTGTTAGCAATGCAGAGCGGGGTCTGTGGAGGGCGTGTTACCGTGGAAGGCTTAATCTGTTGACAAACGTCGCAGGAAAGCACAAAAGCACGGGTTTCTTTATACAATCCACGCCACCAATAACGCTGCTGCAAGATGGAAACTGTAGCTGACACACCTGCATGAGCAGAAGCCATGCCTTCGTGTGCAGCTGATATCAAGGCACTCCTGCGGTCCGCGTTGGGGATCAGCCGATCTCCAACGTCAGGTATTGTTACATAAGGAACCTGTTCGGGACTTAACTTGTAAGAATACTTGGAAGGAAAACCTGTAGGGTAATTAACACCTTCCTTTGTTGCAGCAATAGCTGCTAGAATAACAGAGTCAATTTTAGACATGGACCTGGTAACCGCTGCTACTGAACACGTGACTACTGCCGAACGGGCAGCTTCATCTGCCAGATCGTTACCAATAGCGTGTGCGCCCACCCGCTGATGGCCTAAGGTGTGAACCACCTGTGTGAGAGGCAGACGTTGTTGCAATTCTGCCACTCGAACCCAAAGCATTTTATGCTTAATTGTGCTCCCTTTTGCGTCCTTGTAGTCATTTTTCGACCAGAAAAACAGATTGTCATTGTAAGATTGTACACAGTAGAAGGAATCACATACAATAAGAGTTGTCTCATCCTGAGAAGCGAACTCAAGTGCAAGTAGCAATGCATGCAGCTCGGCCAATTGTGCGGTACTATCTCCAAGTGTGCGAGTGTGCACTACAGAGGATTTGAACGTTCCATTTACAAAGGAACCTGCAACAATAGCACATGCAGCTGAATAAGCGTGCTTGGACCCAGTGGCCGGTTGCGCCGAACCATCTGTGTAGATCACACATTTGTAATCCTCAAGCGGCAATATAAACAGAGGAGGAGGATGAACGAATTCATACTGTAAGAACTCCTGAGTCTGAAGAGAAGAATCGAAAATAAAGGTGACGTCTGATGACGTCAAGGATGTAGCCCATTGTATCCAACGGGGATGCATTGCTTTTGAGTTCGGTACACTTGCCTTTGTTACTGCCTCTAGGGCAGGACAGGGTGTTACCACCAGAATTCGCTTTCCCTGTGCCAGTGCGCGTTCTTTTAGAATCGCCATTTGCACTGCAGTTAGAACTTTTTCAACAGATGTAAAGTGCAATTCAGCGGAAGTGTACAGATGCGACTTGTATGCGATGGGCACTGTATCACCTTCATTAAAGGTTAAGTACGTGAATCCCACCGCCCCGGAATTATTCTAATCACCAGGTTTGTGTGGTTATCACGAGTCAAAAGATATTTAGACTCCAATAGGTCTGTCTGCAAAGACTGCAGAATCAAGGTATGCTCAGGCAGCCAGCAAGACCTTGAATAAGTAGGTTGTATCAAAGCATACAAAGGCTTGATACGCTGGGCATATTCGGGAATGTAAGTACGCCCGAAATTCAGAAAACCCAGCAAAGACTGAAGTTTCTTCAGAGTATTTGGGGGGCACAAATGTGCACATTTTTCCAAGAAATGGGGGCTAAGCCCTTACCTTCGTTGTTGAGCTCATAGCCCAAGAACAGAACGGTAAATTCAGCAATGTGTGACTTAGCAAAGTTAAATTTGTAACCCTGCTCCGCAAATTCAAGAATAATGCGGTCCACACGGGACAGATGCTGAAATAATTCGTCGTCCGTCAGATAAATGTCATCAACGTACGAACATGCATCTTGGTCTATGCTGTCTAGCAAAGAGACAACACGGGCGGCGAATACACCCGGACTATTTTTGTAGCCCATGGGTAAACGCCGGAACTGGAATAATTTACCACCGGATGTGAATGCGGTCCATTGACCACTCTCCGGGGCTAAGTTGTGCGTGTAGAAACCGTTTGAAAGGTCAAGTGTCGTTTTATATTTCTTACGAACAAGACTGTCTACAAGCGCAGAACTGTGTGTATTCTGCACCGCAAAGTTCCGACAATGAGAATTTAAATGCCGGTAATCCAAAACTAAGCGGTACGATCCATCGGGTTTAGAAACCACGAATAGGGGATTGTTCATAGGTGATACGCATGGTTCGATTACTCCCTGATATTCCAACTGTGTCAGAATTTCGGAGACGGGGCCTTTTGCCTGCCGTTTGATGGGATATTGGGGTTGTGGCTGCGGTAGTGACCGCAAAGGTATTGCATGGGGAGGTGATTCTACATCCCATCCCACATGGTTGCGGTATAACGCTGGAGCCAGGTACACAGCCCACTCAGCTGCAAGTGCTTCAGCTTTGTCTTTTGGGACATGCCTTGAAAAGCTTGGAAGGATTACCTCCTCTCCTTCATGTGCAGCGAGAACGAATGGGGGTGGCCAATCCACCTCTGCTAACAAAATGTCATATGAAGAGGTTAGATTTTCCCAAAAAATCCCTGTTATTTCACGCGGTATATCACCTTCAATTTGGATGACTATGTTGTACAGTCTGTCAGGGGTGCCACTCTGGTGTCAGCTGTCTCTACAGTAACGAATGTTTCAGTTGCTGTCGCCTCCATATGAGGACGTAGCGCCTCCCGCACTATGGTAACTTCCGCGGCGCTGTCTAGGAGGGTCACTGCCCACGTCCAATTCAGGAGTCTCGTTCTCACGGTCTGTGGCATATTTCGCTGTTACAGCGGCAACTTTTTCTTCTGAAATTGCGGTCGAGAAAGGTGAAAGTCTTCTGCTTTCCCTCTGACTTGTTGTCGAGGTTGGTCTCGCTCCTGGGGAGCCTCTCGGCCCCTTCCTCTATCTTGCCGTCCTCCTCCACCAGCCTGTGACGACGTCTGGGCCTGTGAAGAACGAGGAGAATGCGTATCAGAGCTCTGAAACCTTTCTGGTGATTTAATTCTCGACCTATCACGTAAATCATAAGTACGTTCAGAAGAAACCGAAACTGGGGAAGCGCCTCTCGACCCCGGCTTCTTTTGTTGCTTACCCTGTTTTTTCTGTCTCCAACTCTTTTTAGTGAAGACTGGTCTATCATATTTCTCAGATGTACTTTTTGTTTGTGTAATTTGTGGTTGCGATTGAGTTTGCATTTTTACAAAAGGCTTGTTGCCTAGGCTATTTCTTCCAATTGTTTTATAAGCCCGGGCTATAATTTTCGGTAATTCGCGAGGCCTGTCCAACTCTGGGACCAAAGCCAAAGCATTCGCTACTTGAAAGTTCATAGCATCGCCCTTGACATTTCCAAGGATCAGTTCAGCTACTACATCAAACACTCCCACTAGTCTCATCCCTAATTCCACAGCCGCTTCAGGGCCATGCTCGTCCTGTACTTTTTTAATTACAGAGGGTAGAACCGTCATGGAAGGAGTACCAAAACATTTTGAATAAACTGCTGCGAATACCTTACCCCAGTTTTCACATGATGTCAAATCGGGGATTAAGTCTTTTGGCAAACTTATCGTAAGGATGCGGTGTTTATCCACTGGGGATGTATGTGGAAACACCGCTTCTATCTGATCGAACTTTTCTGCAAGCCAGTAAGGATAATCGTCCTTATTTTGTGGACGTTTGCCCATCACAGAATTTACCATGACAGGACTTATGGTCACTCCAGCTGCAACAGCTGGTTGGCCAGCGACTACAGGAGCAGCTCCATGGAGGCTACCTGTAACGTATGTCACTAAGGCTCGATGCACTCGCACCAGTTCGGTATGCATAGTGCGCAGATCCGCAATCGATAATGCCAGATAATTTGGATGCGGGGCATACCCGGCCAATACAGGCCAAGTGGCCCCCTCAATGGATAAGGGGCCTAAACGAACTGCGGTAGTTGGTTGTGGGAGGGCGCCATTAAACAAAACACGGTGCTGCCAAGCCGTGAGAGGCACTTCAAGATTAGTATAGGGTCGATAGGCAGCAGGAATAGCGGTGGGTTTATATTCATGAAACAGCTTATCACCTGCATCCACCGCCTCAAAAGTGATCCAAGTGTAAAACACTTCAAAGTGATAAGCCGGATCGGCTTGAACCACAAAGACCAACTCGACCCCAGCATCGGGCACTCCGTATACACCTAGGTGTTCTCGGAGTGGTCCTCGGCTATGTGCAGCTATCGCCACACCAGCCATAACTAAACAACTGTATTCGACAACCTAACAGGGAGCACAAAATGGGTTATTTATGTAACCTTTTTTAATAACTTCAAGCTTGAAAGAACCTATAAAACGTTCAATATAGGAGGTATCACCGTCACTTACGCCTCCGGAAGCGTACGTGAGGGTTTTGTGGACAAGCACAAGTACTACTCAAGCATCTCGCAGATAAGCTGCCCCACGTTGGCCGCGCCATGTCATATGGTTTCTGCACATACACAGAGCTATGCACAGGATAATAGGACCCCGGAATACAGTGGTTTGCCTACCATATCCCGTAGCACCCAAAACCCCAACCCAACTAGCTTAGCATCCCATTAGTACCAAAGCACCAATGATTGGACAACCCAGAACACGGTATCATTATCTCAGGACTCGCAGAAGCAAGAACACTCTTTCGTCACTCACTCGTACTTGTCCACAATGCGCGTATGAAGAGACACAGGGTAGATTAAAATATTTATTTCAACTTACGTGCTCTAAGGTACAGTACACGTGTCAGCACTAATAGCATAATGCATATGAATAATATAAGCAGCATGGTTACAATTCCATAGAATACAAACGGGGAAAGCATTTCATAACTCAGTGGATAAATGTCTAAATAACATTACCACCCTCCCCGTGCAGTAAGATAGTTTATTATAAAAATAGAAGACCTCTGGGCTTTGACTAGCGAACCCTCATACCTCGGTCTCTAGATGCAGAACTACATCAGCAGACAATCACAGCTCTTCTCCCTGGAAAGGATTCCTCCAAGTGTAGTAAGCGCCAGTAAAACCGCAGTATTAAAGACACACCAAGGTTCATGTCATTTGCGCCTAACGTTATGTCTGGGTGCGCGAGACTGGCCATATCAGGAAGAACCGAAATACATTGTTATGCGACCTTGTACATGTTGTGCAGTCTGAGCCCAAATCGAACAAGAGAAAAGGTGAAAGACAGAAAGTGCAGACAGCGCAAAAGAACTTGGCAAGAGCAAAGGGCGAGGGAGCCCTGGCTCAATGTAACGTGCGCAAAGAAAAGCAGCATGGCAGCTAGGCCTAGGCCAACATAACAAGGCAGGCAACAAACCACAAGACAAAACCAGACTCACAGGGGATGGGGCCCTGGTACACACACACGCATCCACGGGCACTGCGCAGTCCTCAGTTGCCTCTCCCTCCAAAACACCCTCCCTTGCCTCACCTGCAACCCCAAAGACCCAGCGCCTCTTCCTCAGTGACCTCGGCCTCTTCCCCTCCGATCCAGCTGCTCCAGCATCCAGGGGGAAGAGGAAGCCCCCCCACACGGAGCAGAGTGCCCCTCGCCCCCGGACACCCTCCCCCAGGCGCAGACAGACTGAGGCCCCCACCCGCAAGTCCCCCTGGAGTGGTAAGAGCAAGACCCTGCCGCCGCCCTGCAGCTCAAGCACCAGGTCTCCTTCCTCCATCCCTCAGGCCCCCACTCCACAGGTGCCCCCACCACACCCTGCCCCAGGTTCCCCCACCCACAGATATACCATCCCCAAGAGGATCCGGCCTTCTCCCCCTGCCACTTGCTCTCCCGGCACCACACCCCCCGCTGCACTTGTCTGTGCCACTGATGTGGTGAGGGTGTCCTCCCCCTCTGTCCAGCCCACCTTGCCTGTTCCCCATTCTCCTCCCCTGGTGGTAGGCACTGCAGTGGAGTCCACTACCACCCTGTCTGACTTGGGCACTGCAGTGGCGGACCTGTCCACTCCATCTGCAGGGTCCACTGCAGTCGTGCCGGCACCCACAACATCTGAGCCATGCCCCCAGTTGTGCCGGCACACACCATGTCAGACACCTCCACTGCAGTTGTCAGTGGCTCTCCAGCACCCACCACCCCTTCCCTGCTTCCTCCTGGTGAGCCCTGATCCTGTCCCTGCGGTGCCTGGCCTACCCCCGGTTGTCCCTCCTAGTGGATTGTCCCTGGTTTTGTGCAGGCATGTGTAGGGTGGCATCTGCCACTGTCACCCACTTGTGACTTTGTTGATGGACTGGCCATTGGCCTTTGTTTATTTTCTACCGGACTTCTACTTTTAATGCCACATATGCTGAATAAAGCAACTTTCTGTTCTCTAGTGCTTTTGCTTCTGATGTACATGATGTTGATGATGCTAACCATGCCCTTGCTGCAGTGATGGTGATATTTGGTCTCATGATAATGAAGTGTTACTGTGCAGGAACCCATGTGGTCCAGGGGGAATGTGTCCTATCCTGTGGTGTATCCATGTCATCCATAGCAGCATCTGAGGGTGTCATGTGTTCAGTATTTGGCAATGGGATTTCCTACTTAGATTGCCTATTTCACATCTGTGGCTTCCACCCCTGCACATCTGTTGTGCCTGCCATTGTTCGATTCGTCTACTTCCCTGACCGTGTGGCCATCTCCAGTGGACATGCAGGTTTGGGCATCAATGGGGAAGGACTCATCTGTGTTGTCAGTGCAACATTGCTATACAAGTCTGTTGGATCTGTGCTGATGATTCCGTTGGCACTTCCATGACCAGGCTGATGTTATGGGAGCCCTCATTTGGTGCTAATTGTTGATTGTGTGACCAAGTGCTCAGCTGACATGATGGGGCCCTACTGAGGCAACATATGGCACAGCTTTCCTCACACAGGAGTGGAGTCCCCTCATTGCAGTGTGTACTCCTGTGACATTGCCTGCGCCCAAGGTGTGTGTTGTATGTGCATGTCTGTGTGTTCACTTCCGTTTAGCTGTGCATGCTGTGATCCCTAGTGTTGTACCTGTTTGTGATGCTAGCTGAGTTGACCTATGTTCCCCCAAAGTCTTCTCCCTGGGTTCTCTGTGATGTGGGTGCATGGCACATTACTGGTCATCAGGGTGTCACCCATAGGTGTGTTTGCTGTCAGGGCTGAGTTTGTGTGCAGACGCAGATGGGTCACAGTCAGGTTTCCCCTTGGCACTTGTTGTTTGCCCCTGTCATGTGATTTCCAGTTTGTGTTATCTTTCAGTGATTGTGACACGTTGTGTGTGTGACTGCTGGCACTCCTCAGGGTCCGGGCTGCAATGTTTGTTGTTGTCTATGTGTGTTCTTTGTGGGTGACCTTGGCTTCTTCATTGGTGTGTGACTGTGGCTGGGATCCCATTGGTTGGTGTGGTATTGCCGTCATGTCCATGTACAGCGTAGTGTGCAGTGTGTCAGACATTCAGGAGTCTTGTTGAGTGGCCATGTGTGATGTGTTTCTGCACCTTGGTTCCCACCCACCACCCTGGAATAGTCATGGGTGCATGTGCAATGTCACCAGTGCATGTGTGCTTCACTGCTGCACATTGTTGGAGGTCGAGGGGTGTGGTGTTGAGTGTGTGCAGATGAGAGTTGTTGCCCGGCTAGGCCCCTGCCTTCATGTTGGGCTTGGCTTACTGGCCATGCTGTTTGATTTGTGCTTGTGTAGGTGTGATGGTAGTTAGTTGCTCAGGACACATGACTGTGGTTCACAGTGTGAACGACATTTAGCTTTGTCATCACAGTGGGATTGTAATGCAGCCCAGGGTCACCACATTGAGCGGGCCCTGGGGGTGGTGCTGTGGTGTGTCTGTGTCTTGCTGTGTCAGTTGCTGTCCCTACGTGCCTGTGTCACATGTGTGATTTGTGCTCCCTCTCATCTGACAATGCCTGCTTGCCCACATAGGGGATTTGGATCCTTGAAGTTACCTTTGTGTGGCACTGTATGCACATCTGTATGATTGGTATTCAGGTATCCTCAAGTGTTGTGTGGTTGCCTGGGGACACTGGCACCCCCCCTCACCTGTTGTGTATGATGTGCAGTGTGGGTCTGCCTGTTTGTGTTTGTGCATCTGCACCACTGCATTGGCATTTCTTGGGTGTGCCGTTGGCTGTATGTAGTTTGGTGGGTTTCCCCTGCTGTCCCTGGGACTCCTAGGTCATCGGTCAGCACAATGATCATGGTTTGTGTGTCCCATTGCTGCCATGGTATGGTATCTGTTCACCTCACATCTGCAGTCTCCACAGGGTATCTGCATTTGTGTGCCCATTGGTGCAAATATGTGGGTCTGCATTCTGATGGTCACTTCTGTCATTGTGTCATTGATGATTGTTGACGGTGTCAGCCCCCATGGGTGTTGTTTGTCTGCACATGGCCAAAGGTATGTCTTATTTGCACTGCAGTATTTGGCTCCCCCAATTTATGTTGCAATGGGACACATACACTACTTTGCCACTGATGTGTTTGTTGTTCTGTGACCAGGAATCATCCATGCAGTTTGGCAGTTGCACCTCTTTCTTTGTCAACACTTACGTTTTGGTCACTGTGATGATGGGGGTTTGGACCCCATTGCCACAATGTTCAAAATGTGCTTCAACTATGGACCCCACACTTACATTTTGGTCACTGTGATGATGGGGGTTTGGACCCCATTGCCACAATGTTCAAAATGTGCTTCAACTATGGACCCCACACTTACATGTTGGTCACTGTGATGATGGGGGTTTGGACCCCATTGCCACAATGTTCAAAATGTGCTTCAGCTATGGACCCCACACTTACCTTTTGGTCACTGTGGTGATGGGGGTTTAGACCCCATTGCCACAATGTTCAAAATGTGCTTCAGCTATGGACCCCACACTTACATATTGGTCACTGTAATGATGGGGCTTTGGACCCCATTGCCACAATGTTCAAAATGTGCTTCAGCTATGGACCCCACACTTACATATTGGTCACTGTGATGATGGGGGTTTGGACCCCATTGCCACAATGTTCAAAATGTGCTTCAGCTATGGACCCCACACTTACATTTTGGTCACTGTGATGATGGGGGTTTGGACCCCATTGCCACAATGGTCATGGCCTGCTTGCATTGTGGGTGTCACACACATATATGTGTGGCACATGTGCAAGGGGGTCACATTGTATGTTCAAAGTCATGTTCGGTGTTGTAGGCATTTGACACAGTCTACACACGCTTGTCATAGTGTTGGGGGGGTGTCTTCTTCTTGCATTCCCTAGGTTGTGGTGTGCTGGTTGTGTCATGCATTGTCCATCCTATGAGTGGGGGTGGTAGTAGTGGTTGGCATCCAGCCCCCCCTGGGTGTGGGTGGTAGTAGTGGTAGGCATCCAGCCCCCCCTGGGTGAGGGGGGTAGTAGTGGTAGGCATCCAGCCCCCCCTGGCTAAGGGTGGTGGTAGGCATCCAGCCCCCCCTGGGTGAGGGTGGTAGTAGTGGTGGGCATCCAGCCCCCCCTGGGTGAGGGTGGTAGTAGTGGTAGGCATCCAGCCCACCCTGGCTAAGGGTGGGGGTAGGCATCCAGCCCCCCCTGGGTGAGGGTGGTAGTAGTGGTAGGCATCCAGCCCCCCTGGGTGAGGGTGGTAGTAGTGGTAGGCATCCAGACCCCCTGGATAAGGGTGGTGGTAGGCATCCAGCCCCCCTGGGTGAGGGTGGTAGTAGTGGTAGGCATCCAGCCCCCCTGGCTAAGGGTGGTGGTAGGCATCCAGCCCCCTGCGTGAGGGTGGTAGTAGTGGTAGGCATCCAGCCCCCCTGGCTGAGGGTGGTAGTAGTGGTAGGCATCCAGCCCCCCTGGGTGAGGGTGGTAGTAGTGGTAGGAATCCAGCCCCCCTGGGTGAGGGTGGTAGTAGTGGTAGGCATCCAGCCCCCTGGCTAAGGGTGGTGGTAGGCATCCAGCCCCCCTGGGTGAGGGTGGTAGTAGTGGTAGGCATCCAGCCCCCTGGCTAAGGGTGGTAGTAGTGGTAGGCATCCAGCCCCCCTGGGTGAGGGTGGTAGTGGTGGTAGGCATCCAGCCCCCCTGGGTGAGGGTGGTAGTAGTGGTAGGCATCCAGCCCCCTGGGTGAGGGTGGTAGTAGTGGTGGGCATCCAGCCCCCCTGGGTGAGGGTGGTAGTAGTGGTAGGCATCCAGCCCACCCTGGCTAAGGGTGGTGGTAGGCATCCAGCCCCCTGGGTGAGGGTGGTAGTGGTGGTAGGCATCCAGCCCCCCTGGGTGAGGGTGGTAGTAGTGGTAGGCATCCAGCCCCCTGGCTAAGGGTGGTGGTAGGCATCCAGCCCCCCTGGGTGAGGGTGGTAGTAGTGGTAGGCATCCAGCCCCCCTGGCTAAGGGTGGTGGTAGGCATCCAGCCCCCTGGGTGAGGGTGGTAGTAGTGGTAGGCATCCAGCCCCCTAGCTAAGGGTGGTAGTTGGCATCCAGCCCCTCCTGGGTGAGGGTGGTAGTAGTGGTAGGCATCCAGCCCCCCCTGGCTGAGTGTGGTAGTAGTGGTAGGCATCCAGCACCCCCTAGGTGAGGGTGGTAGTGGTGGTAGGCATCCAGCCCCCCTGGGTGAGGGTGGTAGTAGTGGTAGGCATCCAGCCCCCCCTGGGTGAGGGTGGTAGTAGTGGTGGGCATCCAGCCCCCCCTGGGTGAGGGTGGTAGTAGTGGTAGGCATTCAGCCCACCCTGGCTAAGGGTGGTGGTAGGCATCCAGCCCCCCTGGGTGAGGGTGGTAGTGGTGGTAGGCATCCCGCCCCCTGGGTGAGGGTGGTAGTAGTGGTAGGCATCCAGCCCCCTGGGTGAGGGTGGTGGTAGGCATCCAGCCCCCCTGGGTGAGGGTGGTAGTAGTGGTAGGCATCCAGCCCCCTGGGTGAGGGTGGTAGTAGTGGTAGGCACCCAGCCCCCCTGGGTGAGGGTGGTAGTAGTGGTAGGCATCCAGCCCCCCTGGGTGAGGGTGGTAGTAGTGGTGGGCATCCAGCCCCCCCTGGGTGAGGGTGGTAGTAGTGGTAGGCATCCAGCCCCCCCTGGCTAAGGGTGGTGGTAGGCATCCAGCCCCCCTGGGTGAGGGTGGTAGTAGTGGTAGGCATCGAGCCCCCCTGGCTAAGGGTGGTGGTAGTCATACAGCCCCCCTGGGTGAGGGTGGTAGTAGTGGTAGGCATCCAGCCCCCTGGCTGAGGGTGGTAGTAGTGGTAGGCATCCAGCCCCCTGGGTGAGGGTGGTAGTAGTGGTAGGCATCCAGCCCCCCTGGCTAAGGGTGGTGGTAGGCATCCAGCCCCCCTGGGTGAGGGTGGTAGTAGTGGTAGGCATCCAGCCCCCTGGGTGAGGGTGGTAGTAGTGGTGGGCATCCAGCCCCCTGGGTGAGGGTGGTAGTAGTGGTAGGCATCCAGCCCCCCCTGGCTAAGGGTGGTGGTAGGCATCCAGCCCCCCTGGGTGAGGGTGGTAGTAGTGGTAGGCATCCAGCCCCCCATGGCTAAGGGTGGTGGTAGGCATCCAGCCCCCTGGGTGAGGGTGGTAGTAGTGGTAGGCATCCAGCCCCCTGGCTAAGGGTGGTGGTAGGCATCCAGCCCCCCTGGGTGAGGGTGGTAGTAGTGGTAGGCATCCAGCCCCCTGGCTAAGGGTGGTGGTAGGCATCCAGCCCCCTGCGTGAGGGTGGTAGTAGTGGTAGGCATCCAGCCCCCTGGCTGAGGGTGGTAGTAGTGGTAGGCATCCAGCCCCCCTGGGTGAGGGTGGTAGTAGTGGTAGACATCCAGCCCCCTGGGTGAGGGTGGTAGTAGTGGTAGGCATCCAGCCCCCCTGGCTAAGGGTGGTGGTAGGCATCCAGCCCCCCTGGGTGAGGGTGGTAGTAGTGGTAGGCATCCAGCCCCCCTGGGTGAGGGTGGTAGTAGTGGTAGGCATCCAGCACCCCCTGGCTAAGGGTGGTGGTAGGCATCCAGCCCCCTGGGTGAGGGTGGTAGTAGTGGTAGGCATCCAGCCCCCTGGCTGAGGGTGGTAGTAGTGGTAGGCATCCAGCCCCCCTGGGTGAGGGTGGTAGTGGTGGTAGGCATCCAGCCCCCTGGGTGAGGGTGGTAGTAGTGGTAGGCATCCAGCCCCCTGGGTGAGGGTGGTAGTAGTGGTGGGCATCCAGCCCCCCTGGGTGAGGGTGGTAGTGGTGGTAGGCATCCAGCCCCCTGGGTGAGGGTGGTAGTAGTGGTAGGCATCCAGCCCCCTGGCTAAGGGTGGTGGTAGGCATCCAGCCCCCCTGGGTGAGGGTGGTAGTAGTGGTAGGCATCCAGCCCCCCTGGCTAAGGGTGGTGGTAGGCATCCAGCCCCCTGGGTGAGGGTGGTAGTAGTGGTAGGCATCCAGCCCCCCCTGGCTAAGGGTGGTGGTAGGCATCCAGCCCCTCCTGGGTGAGGGTGGTAGTAGTGGTAGGCATCCAGCCCCCCCTGGCTGAGTGTGGTAGTAGTGGTAGGCATCCAGCACCCCCTGGGTGAGGGTGGTAGTGGTGGTAGGCATCCAGCCCCCCTGGGTGAGGGTGGTAGTAGTGGTAGGCATCCAGCCCCCCCTGGGTGAGGGTGGTAGTAGTGGTGGGCATCCATCCCCCCCTGGGTGAGGGTGGTAGTAGTGGTAGGCATTCAGCCCACCCTGGCTAAGGGTGGTGGTAGGCATCCAGCCCCCCCTGGGTGAGGGTGGTAGTGGTGGTAGGCATCCATCCCCCTGGGTGAGGGTGGTAGTAGTGGTAGGCATCCAGCCCCCCTGGGTGGTAGTAGTGGTAGGCATCCAGCCCCCTGGGTGAGGGTGGTAGTAGTGGTAGGCATCCAGCCCCCCTGGGTGAGGGTGGTAGTAGTGGTAGGCATCCAGCCCCCCTGGGTGAGGGTGGTAGTAGTGGTGGGCATCCAGCCCCCCTGGGTGAGGGTGGTAGTAGTGGTAGGCATCCAGCCCCCCTGGCTAAGGGTGGTGGTAGGCATCCAGCCCCCCTGGGTGAGGGTGGTAGTAGTGGTAGGCATCCAGCCCCCCTGTCTAAGGGTGGTGGTAGTCATCCAGCCCCCTGGGTGAGGGTGGTAGTAGTGGTAGGCATCCAGCCCCCCTGGCTGAGGGTGGTAGTAGTGGTAGGCATCCAGCCCCCCTGGGTGAGGGTGGTAGTAGTGGTAGGCATCCAGCCCCCCTGGGTGAGGGTGGTAGTAGTGGTAGGCATCCAGCCACCCCTGGCTAAGGGTGGTGGTAGGCATCCAGCCCCCTGGGTGAGGGTGGTAGTAGTGGTAGGCATCCAGCCCCCTGGGTGAGGGTGGTAGTAGTGGTGGGCATCCAGCCCCCTGGGTGAGGGTGGTAGTAGTGGTAGGCATCCAGCCCACCCTGGCTAAGGGTGGTGGTAGGCATCCAGCCCCCTGGGTGAGGGTGGTAGTAGTGGTAGGCATCCAGCCCCCATGGCTAAGGGTGGTGGTAGGCATCCAGCCCCCCTGGGTGAGGGTGGTAGTAGTGGTAGGCATCCAGCCCCCTGGCTAAGGGTGGTGGTAGGCATCCAGCCCCCCTGGGTGAGGGTGGTAGTAGTGGTAGGCATCCAGCCCCCCTGGCTAAGGGTGGTGGTAAGCATCCAGCCCCCTGGGTGAGGGTGGTAGTAGTGGTAGGCATCCAGCCCCCCTGGCTGAGGGTGGTAGTAGTGGTAGGCATCCAGCCCCCCTGGGTGAGGGTGGTAGTAGTGGTAGGCATCCAGCCCCCCTGGGTGAGGGTGGTAGTAGTGGTAGGCATCCAGCCCCCCTGGCTAAGGGTGGTGGTAGGCATCCAGCCCCCCTGGGTGAGGGTGGTAGTAGTGGTAGTCATCCAGCCCCCTGGGTGAGGGTGGTAGTAGTGGTAGGCATCCAGCCCACCCTGGCTAAGGGTGGTGGTGAGCATCCAGCCCCCCTGGGTGAGGGTGGTAGTAGTGGTGGGCATCCAGCCCCCCTGGCTCAGGGTGGTGGTAGGCATCCAGCCCCCTGGGTAGGGGTGGTGGTGCGCATTCAGGCCCCTGTGTGCATATGTGGCATTGGTGATGGGCATCCCGCCCCTATGGTGCTGCTGTTGCTGGTGTAAGTATATTCTGCATCCCTCTGTGTGTGTGTGATGTGTCGTGTATGTGTTGTATGTGTTTTGTTGTTGGTGTCTGACTTACCTTCTGCGCCGTATGCGTCCGTGCCTGTTCCGGTAGTAAATGTAGAATATTGGTATGATCGGGACGAAGGGATTCATGGTTGGTTCGTGTCGTTTGTCCTTCTCGTAGCTTCGCGTCGTCCTCGTCGCTTCGCCTCGTCCTCGTCGCTGGCGTGTTCGTCTCGTAGCCGTGGATCGTGTTGTGGCGCGAATCGGAGCTTATGTGCGCCTCTCCCGGATGCTTTGACGTGCCGTGCGTAGCGACGGGTTCGGCGCGTACGGAAAGCGCATCGTACTCGTTCGGCCAAACGGAGCAGCATTTTCCCTTCCGTGCGACTCGATTCGGCGTTTCCGGATTCGCCTCGGTCGGGGAACAGGACCTGGTTTGGGTGAGTACGGCTCGGCCGGATTCTGTGCTGTTGTGCGCATCGTACTTACTCGTTCGGTGTGCTGTACGGATCGGTCGGGAAACAGGCTTTCGCATGGCTTTTTCCCGACTGAATGGTATTGGGTGCGCCTCAGACCGAGATCGGAATCGGCCCCTGAGTATCTGGCAGGCTACCTTGCTGTACACATAAGCCTTCTCACCTCCTTTATATGCAATGTCTCCACATTTACACACACACTGGAAGTTGTACATGCTCAACCAGCACCTACAATACACTGCACCACCAGAGGCCCAACAGGGCCACCCACTATCTTTAGTTTCAACACACATGGTACTCTGGTGTGCATCCCTTGCATTCACTATCACATCCAGATAATTATTTACAAGCCCAGTGTGCCCCTTGAATGTCACTTTTCTTGACATTCTGGAGGCTTGCAATGCAGACCCATCTCAGGGAGGCCAGGCTAAGCCACATGGATGTAGAGTAAGGCAAGGGAGTGCTTTGGACTGCTTTGCCTCAATCCATACCTATGAGGCCATTCTAAACCACTCAGGGTCGGTTAATGTCACATCATGGATATGATTGAGAGGCCTGCACCACCAGACTAGAATTAAAAGTGAGGGTCTGGAAGCACAGACCTCTTGTAACTGAGGCCCCATGTTTTTTTGCAGGGTATTGTGGTACTTGTAGTCTGGTCACTCATGTTGTACATACGACTACAAGTGGCAGTTTACAGAGGTGACTGTGGACTGGTGCAGCACTTCACACATGGAAAGGAGAAACATGACGTAGCTGGAGTGAGCTGTGCAACATGTAACTTGGCAGTGTGACTTACATTTATGTGATGCTCAGTGTTACATGACCCACATACCTGTCCTTTGCCCTGCACTCGGTGCAGTGGAGCACTGGTACTTAGCTAGCTGCACTGCACAATATGACCTTTTTACCCACATTGCCCCTTGTTGCAACTTACCCTGTAGGTTTTGTTCTTCGTCATGGACTGCAATGTATTTTCTTGGAATTCCTGCCCCCAACTCCTCTGGGGTGACAGCTGACACCAGCTCCTCCAAGGCATTCAGCTGCACTTGTTGCCCTGGACTTCCTCCTCCGGTCTGCATTGCTGCCTTCAGGTTGTTAGTCAGTTTCTCCTTTGTCCTGCCCTTTATGTCATGCCAGTGTTTCTTCAAGTCCATTACTGCCCTCTTCGCTTGTCCCACGCTGTTGGCCTTGGCCAATATGGACTGCCAAATGGCCTCTTTCTTTCCTAATGGCAATTTTGGGGTGAAGAACAGCTGATGTTAGTGGTCTGTCACCTCAGTGATCAGGATCTCATTCTCCTCCTCACTGAAGTTGCACTTCCTCTTCCTCTGTCTCATCCCCTGGGAGTCTCTTTGGACATCCTGGCTGGTGCTGAAGTTGTTGGGGGTTGTTGTCCTGGCTGCGGGTCTCGTCTCCCTGCTCCATGGCTGCCTTCTGTGAAGGGTGTCAATTGTTTTTTTTAAATTTTGCACCATTTTTCATATTCTTTTTCACGTTATATGCAGTGAAAAGTGACGCTAAGGTGTTTTGGGTCGAGTTACGTGACGCAAATCTGCCTTACAACACTTTTCTGGCCAATACGTCAGTTTTTGTTGCGCCATAATGCCCACACCAGCTTAATTTTTTGTTTACGCAGCCCGCAGCTTACGCAATGGTGCACCATACCGTAAATATGGCGCATCCATAGCTTTTAAAAGTTATGCATAATTTCGTAAGTGATTTTGAAGCATTGCTGATGCAGTGCAGCGATGCGGCACTTCTTGTAAATGAGGTCCTAAGTCCGAGTGGTATGGCCAGATGTGGGTCCTATGCTCACAGTGCCGCTGGATTCAAGCTATTCCATACTCATGAAGCCTAAGTATGACAAAGCCAGCTTGTGTTTACATTGGAAAGGGACGTGAGCTGGAGTTTGGATTTGTCTGTACCTACTGCTTGCCTCTGTCTATAGTGGTATGGTGAGCGAAACGATGGACTGGAATGCAGTCCCGATTAATCGCCAGTGTCTGAGATGTAAATACGCATTCCTTCCATCACTTTGTGTTTTTTGTTAAAAATGCATAAGTAGCAAGAATTGCACTCAGTGGGAAATGTTGGCTTAGATGGGTTCCTTTATGATAGGATTTGGCAATCCGAAAAACTTCATAAACTTTGAGGAGGGTGAAAACAGGAAGGGGCATATTAGCAAGAACATGCGAAAAATATCGCAAACCTTGCTTAGCGCGCCTTTTTTTATCGCCGGCTATCGCTGGATATTACCGCGGAAATAACATGCTATTAGCAAGGTTTATCTCCATTGCGATAAAATATCCAGCGATAGCGGCGAAACCCAGCTTTAAGGCGAGAAATCCAGCAATAAAATCCTATCGCTAAATCTGGGGACTTAACCTTACAATCCACCTCCCATTGACTTTCATTGCTAAGTCATGTTTTTATCAGTTCTAAAAAACAAGCGCTAATCGGGGTTAGCGCGCGTTTTTTTATTGCTTCGCGGGTATTGCTAATAGGCGATAGGTATGTAGGCGACTGTTTTCTGTCGCTTTTAGTTGGGAACGCCTCCTTTGCATGTCATTAGCGATAAATATCGCTGACATGCAAAGCGGCACCCAAACCGGTCGCTAACACCTAAAAGCTGTCGCTAACAGCTGTTAGCGACAGCTTGCTAATAGGGCGATAAAAATATTGCCGCTTTAGCGGGAAAAAGTCCCGCTAAAGCGGCGATAGAGCCCTTGATAATATGCCCCGAAATTTTTAAAAACATTTCAATCTCAAAAAATATTTTCCTAGGCTTAGTTAGAAATATTGCCATTTTGTATGTACATTTTGTCATTGTTTGGCTAATTGTGAATCCTAGTACCCTTTTGGTTTATTTTTCATATATTGTTTCTATTACACGTGAACATTTTTACTTAAACTTGGCATGGACATTTAACTTCATAATTTCTTACCGCACTGCTGTTACTTTCATGTCTGCTTTCTCTTAAGGTTGCCCTATCTCTCAGACCAAGCCAAGAAATTTAAGCTAAGGTTGCACTCTATAAAATGTGTTTTAATTCGGGAGCCTGAAAATTTGAGGTCGCACACACACACACACGTTCCATGAGAACGACACACACGTGTTCTATGAGAACGGAGGGTAAACTATGCCAGTCTATTTTTGCAAACCAGACATTTTTTTCCGTGAAACACTTTCAGCGTCACACAAATCCACTCTCAGAAGCTGCTTCATACACATAAAGATAATGAATTATTCCTCGTGCATAATTTAGATTGCTCTCATGAGAACAGTAAAACTATCTGCATTAAAATCGTAATTATTTTTACAGTGGTATATTCCTCATGGGAACTACCTGTCTAGAGTGGATGATGTTTCTCTGTAATTAAACAGCAGTGAAAAATTACCAGTTTGATCTTAAGATCAAAAAGACATTTAAAAACAAACACTTCTGTTAAGTGGAAAACCTGCCTGGGATTTGTCTGTTTTATTTTCCTGTAGCGATTCCTGGGCATCGTACACGAGGTCATCTCACGTGGTCAGAGTGCATTTCCCTATTCCTCATTGAACGCTGCTGTTATTCCACCTTTACACCTCTACAGTGAACAAAAAATAAATAATTGAAACGGGTGAGTAAAGCTTAAGAAAAAAGCTGCATTTATCAAAGAAAGATGGTAAATGTACAAGTACAAGTACAAATACAAGTTTATTTTTATGGTACAGAACTCCTACAGAGGTCCACATAATCATACAGTAAAGATAAAACAAAAAATAAATTTCCTACAATAAATAATTTTTCTTTATACAAAACTAACTCCTTAAAATATATTACCATGTATACCAAGCAGAATACAGAATAGAATAAAACAGTCTTGTAAGGCAACAAAGTGCAAAGTGCAATATACAAAGTGCGAGTGGAAACAAATCATTCCTAAAATATTGCAATGCTTGTACACCTAAGTGAGGAACAAAAAAAAATATTACAATGTAAGCAGTCACATAAAAATTCCTAATAAATCTCCAGAAAAGTTTTAAAAAATAGATAAATCCTATTACAAACCATTTCATTTGGGGTGACAAAATAAATGAACGGGCCTCGAGGGCAGAGTGAATGTTGAATTTGAGGAAAAAAGGCCATAAAAAATAGCGCCTAGCCTTTTGCAACTCCAGACTCAGAAATAACACATGATTAATATCTTGAACTTGTAGATGACACATCTCACAGATTCTCTCCTTTTTTGGTATTTTGTCCCAAATGGCAGTAATTTCTCTTAAGGGCAGCAAATGCAGTCTCAACAAGAGCATCAGCCTTCTGATCCCATGGGATAGATTCCAAGTTAAGTAGGGCTGTGGTTTGTTCCCCAAAGCGCTCACACATATCACCTCAATGTGCGACTTGGACTAACTGAAGGCAATATCTCGGGCCAAGCTAATGGAGGACACAGATCTCTTTATAAACGACTTCAACACAGACTTTAGCATGAGGGAATCAGTATTCAAGCTTAGCCCGAATAACTCATTTGCTCGCTCAAAGGGCCTAAAGAATGTTGACTGTTGTTTCAGCCTACATAAACTTTCACCTCTCAGGGCTGCCCTAGGTGTTCCCTCATCCTCCTGTAGGAGGGAATTGCCCCACCTAAAAACCGCTGCCGAGGGGGAGATATATGAGGGGACTAAGCCAAATTCAAGACGCAAGACATGGGGGGGCAGCCAAAGAGTTTACGTTGCAGATTTGACGCATGATTCGGCCTTCACCCTTGTCAAAGGAAAACCAGTAGCTCATATCCAGCACCTCAGCTGCATAGTACAAGGAAGGAGGAATCTTGACCCTAAATACTGATAAAACATGCCCAAAATGGTGTTTCCCACAGATTCCGTAGATTATGTGCAGTGCACTAGCCTGAGAAAGAGCCCTACTTACACAGAGCTTAATATGTTCTGTACCCCGCCCAGTTTTTGAAAAGACCTTTCCAAGATATAGATAAGAATCAACCAGTTCAAGTTTTTCGGAACCCAGCAGCCACTGGAAACACCTCTTTATTCAAAGCCCTTTTTTACGGAAGGCCAAGATCTTACTTATGGTGATGTTGATTTTCAAGAAATGGGCTTCTGCATATTTGGTCAGGGCTTCCAAATGACGTTGCAAGCCTATCTGCATCAAATCAAGGATGGCCACATCATCAGCATATAATAGAGAGCCAACTGACATTGTACCAATTCTAGGGGCGTCTCCCCTCACAGAATTTAGGGCGCCAAGGAGATCAGATATATATTAAGAAAAGAAGAGGGGCTAGCAAGCAACCCTGCTTAAGACCATTATGTGTTCTAATCATACTGGATACTCCCTGCAATCCTCCCATTAAAGCTTGGCACCAAGTATCTGAGTGTAGCTCCATAATGAGACCCAACAGGTGATGTGGGACGCCAAATATAAGGGGCATTCACCACAGCGTTTGACGGTCCACTCTATCAAACGCTGTGGAGAAGTCAATAAAGGCAGTGCAAATTGGCATAGTCTGGAGGACCGCAATATAATCTAGTGTACTATGCTTCTTTCTGAAACCGGCCTGTTCTGGGGGTACAATGTTCTGGTCATGAGCCCATTGTTGTAAATGGTGGAGGAAGCTCTTAGCAAATAGTTTGCCTGAGGCTAACTTGAATCCAGTGGCACAGTGAGCACGGGACTCACGTCTGGGCATACCCTTCCCACTTAGGGCGGCAAAAGCGGAAGGAACAAATGATATCCACTGTAGCTCCAGGGATGCTAGATTTGGGCCTGATTTTCAAGTAAGCACTAACTATGTAAGTGCATTTCATTAACATTATTTTCGTTGAAAATTTATCTCATATTGGTACCTTGAAAATGTGGCATGGATCACCCTTAATGGATTTCTGGTCACATTCATTAACATATTTATCTTCCAGTTTACAAACACCAATATGAATCTTTCCTTGACATTGTGAAATATTATGCCAAAAGTATTCATACATTCTTGAGAAAAATGCTCATATGGGCAGACTACTGAAAAGTTATTCAAAAAGGAAACAAATAGCCAATGTGGAGAAATGAAAACCTGGGAAAGAGAGTCCAGTCAGATGCACAAGCCTAACATTCTTTGATCAATCACATTTTGAGGTAGATTTAGATAAAATCCTATTCAAAAAGTTCAGTTTTCCGAAGTTTCCCGAGTTGAAGGTAATGGATTTTCTTTTGTACAAGGTAGCTCCATGAATCTGTGCCCTGTAGCCCCTGGAAAACCTGTGATCTTCCTATAGACCTTGGATTCTTATATGGGTTTTGTTTAGGGGTGCGACTGAGGATCACAAGTTTCTGTCTCACAGAGGTTGCATGCCATATATTTCATATATGCAGGGTCGGACTGTGACAAAAGATAGCCCCGGGTACCAAAATAAAAGAGGTCCCCATTAGTGAATAAGGTAACTAAAAAAGTGGACCACATTTGCAAATCAGTCCAGTTTTGAACCTGTAAAGGGTAAGGCACGCTGAATGTGTATTTTGAAAGGTGGGGGAAGCTGCTGGCCTTTGTGTTCGCTGCAGGCTATACTTGTGGCAATAAAGTGAAATCAATATAAAAATACGGCCCACTGGCCATATAACATGGCCACAAACTGCTAAAAACAAACAGGCTCACACACTGATCTGTGAGACCAGCTTGTCGGGCACTGCCGGATTGCCCTATAGGCCAGTAAGGCACTGCATGTATTCAGTTCCTTGGCCTTGCTGCACTTTGTACAGATGTCCCAATGTCCACTAGTGCAACAAGGGAGGAAGTGTATTAGTAGTAGATGAAGTATTGGACAAAAATTTGAACAAAACAGAATGGGAAGTGAAAGTAATAGATATTGATGACTAGCTGTAAGTTGTGAAATACAAGATTGAGGGGTGGTCCAGTGTATGTTGTTGTTGATGAAGCATTTATTATTGTCAAAGATATAAGCATTTGTAGATATTTGGATCTGATGAGAGGGTAAGTGGTCTTAATATCGGGTTTGTAGTATCGTTATATTATAATATCGAGTTTACTATATCGACAGTACTAAATATCGATGTTAAATATATCGATGTTAAAAATATCGATTATAAGTGTTGT
Source organism: Calotriton arnoldi (assembly GCA_963921515.1). Classification (NCBI taxonomy): domain Eukaryota; kingdom Metazoa; phylum Chordata; class Amphibia; order Caudata; family Salamandridae; genus Calotriton; species Calotriton arnoldi. The sequence continues at coordinate 390,211 of CAWUFW010012513.1, read as the reverse complement.
TAAAAATATCGATGTTAGTAATATCGAATGTAAAAATATCGATATGTCAAAATATCGTTATTATATTTTAATGTCATGTTTTATGTCTGTTTTTGGTATAATATGAGTTGATTAATGTTATAAAAAATAAAAAATGTATTTTAACATTTTAGGAGCGGGATGTTGGGTTTATAGGGGATAAGGGTGGGGAGTGTTATAAAAAAATTGAAATTTACTTTTATTTCTCTTTTTAATTTATAGAATTAAATTTAGAATGTTGTTTTAGGAGTGGAATGTTGGGTTTATAGGGGATAAGGGTGGGGAGTGTGTTAAAAAAATAGAAATTTAATATTTTTTTTTTTTAATTTGTTGAATTAAATTTACAATGTTGTTTTAAGAGCGGGTTGTTGGGTTTATAGGGGATAAGGGTGGGGAGTGTTTTTAGAAAATGAAAAAACATTTTTTTTTTTTTTTTAAATTTATACAATTAAATTTAAAATGTTGTTTTAGGAGTGGGATTTTGAGTTTATAGGGGTTAAGGTTGGGGAGTGTTTTAAAAAATTTGAAGTTTTTTTAAATTTATACAATTAAATTTACAATGTTGTTTTAGGAGCGGGATGTTGGGTTTATAGGGGATAAGGGTGGGGAGTGTTTTAAAAAAATGAAATTTAATATTAAAATGTTTTTAATTTTATACAATTAAAATTACAATGTTGTTTTAAGAGCAGGATGTTGGGTTTATAGGGGATAAGGGTGGGGAGTATTTTAAAGATATACATTTTTAATTTTGAATACATTTTAAATTATAAATTATTTAGTAAAAAAAATTTTGGGGAGTCGGATGTTGTGTTTATAGGTGAAAAGGTTGGGGAGTGTTTTAAAAAAATTGAAAATATTTCTCCAAAAATTAAAAAAATTTTAATTTAAAATTTAAAATTCATTTTTAGGAGTGGGATGTTGTGTTTATAGGGGATAGGGGATATAGGGGATAAGGGTGGGGAGGGTTTGAAAAATTTGTTTTAAAAAATAAAAAACAATATCTACGAAATTACTTTTATAAAAAAATGTCATGAATTTGAAGTTGAGTTTATAAGGGTTAATGGTGGGTAGTATATTAAATTAATTTAATAATTTTAATAAATTAGCTTACTAAGGGGCCTATTACGATGGCGGTCGGGAAACCTCCCCGACCGCCATGGTAGCGGGAAAAGACCGCCCGCAAGTACTGCGACATCACCGCCGGTCGAATTACGATGACCCGCTTTCAAAATCCGACCGCGGTGGTCGGATCGCGGGCATTAACATTGCGGCGGTTGCTGCTGCCCGCAGCACCGCCGCGATGCCGAAAGGAGCATGTCCTGCATTTCCCTGCACTGCGTGGCAGGCACTGCACAGTGCCTGCCACCTGGTACAGGGAAATGTAGGGGGGGACCATGGGTACCCCCCCAGTGCACCCACACCCCCCAACACATTGGGGGCACGCAACAGGCCCCCGGAAGGCAATCTCCGCATGCCTTTCCATGGCGGATTGACCGCTGAGGAAAGGCTGGCTACCGCCGGCATCATAATCCTGCCGGCAGAGCCTGCTCTGCACCGCCACCATTATCCCGGTCCTGCTCTGTCCGCCAGTCAGGAGTGCGGATGGCAACCGGCGGAAAAGCAGCGCTCAGAATTTCCCACCGCCATCCTAATTTGACCGGCTGTTTTCTTGGTTGCGATTGCGAGCGGATGTCCACCGCTGGTCCGGTGGGCGCCACCGCCGGCCCGGCGGTGGACATCCGACCGCCATCCTAATAGGCCGCTAAGTGAGGATAATTCATTAAAAATATATTACATTAAAAAAAATTATATGTATAATGTACATAAAAAATATTAATTTATTTGTGATTTATATTCATATTTTATGTATATTTTTATATTTACTGTTTTGGAAAAATAAAGATTAATAATAATATATTTCTAAAATAATTTACTATATTTAAATAATTTAAATTATTGTTAATGTTATTGTTAAAGGAAATTAATTTAATGTACAGTTTATTTACCAATGTAGTTTTTATTTGAGGAGGATTAGTAAATTATATATGTTTAGTGCCCTACACTTTCCCAGATTTAATAGTAACTGGAGTGGGAATAGTAAATTATATTTCTTTAGTGTCCACCCCCTTTCCTGATTTAATACTAACTGGAGTGGGAATAGTAAATTATATGTTTAGTGTCCATCACCTTCCCTGATTTAATACTAACTGGAGTGGGAATAGAAAATTATATATGTTTAGTGTCCAGCATCTTTCCTGATTTAAGACTAACTGGAGTGGGAATAGTAAATTATATATGTTTAGTGTCCAGCACCTTCCTTGACTTAATACTAACTGGAGTGGGAATAGTAAATTGTATATGTTTAGTGTCCAGCACCTTCCCTGACTTAATACTAAATGGAGTGGGAATAGTAAATTATATATGTTTAGTGTCCAGCACCTTCACTGATTTAATACTAACTGGAGTGGGAAGAGTAAATTATATATGTTTAGTGTCCAGCACCTTCCATGATTAAATACTAGCTGGAGTGGGAATAGTAAATTATATATGTTTAGTGTCCAGCACCTTATCTGAATTAAAAGTAACTGGAGTGGGAATAGTAAATTATATATGTTTAGTGTCCAGCACCTTCCCTGACTTAATACTAACTGGAGTGGGAATAGTAAATTATATATGTTTAGTGTCCAGCACCTTCCTTGATTTAATACTAACTGGAGTGGGACTAGTAAACTATATATGTTCAGTGTCCAGCACCTTCCCTGATTTAATACTAACTGGATTGGGAATAGCAAAGTATATATGTTTAGTGTCCAGCACCTTCCCTGAATTAATACTAACTGGAGTGGGGATAGTAAATTATATATGTTTAGTGTCCAGCACCTTCCCTGACTTAACAGTAACTGGAGTGGGAATAGTAAACTATATATGTTTAGTGTCCAGCACCTTCCCTGACTTAATACTAACTGGTGTGGGAATAGCAAATTATATATGTTTAGTGTCCAGCACCTTCCCTGATTTAATACTAATTGGAGTGGGAATAGTAAATTATATATGTTTAGTGTCCAGCACCTTCCCTGACTTAATACTAACTGGAGTGGGAATAGTAAATTATATATGTTTAGTGTCCAGCACCTTCCTTGATTTAATACTAACTGGAGAGGGACTAGTAAATTATATATGTTTAGTGTCCAGCACCTTCCCTGATTTAATACTAACTGGATTGGGAATAGTAAATTATATATATTTAGGGGCCCATTAGAATGTCGGGCGGATCGCCACTGCCCGCATGACGGTGGCGATCCGCCCGACATTCTCTCCCGCCCGCATGCCAATTCCCCCCGCCATATTACTATGGCGGGGGGGACCCCGGCGGACGGAAAGACCGTCTGCCGGTTTTCCGCCCGGTCGATGAGTCGACCGGGCAGAAAAGCTTTTAATATGGTGGCGGTGTCTGTTAGACACCGCCATCCATATCAGGATGCATGCGGGGATTTGCCTTTCCATGGCGACAACGCCGCCACGGAAAGGCATGCGGTATTTTACATTGGGGCCCGTAGCGGGCCCCAGGGATTCTAGGGGGTGGGGGTGCACATGGGGGTACCCATGGTACCCCCTGCATTTGCATGCACAACATGGCAGGCACCGCGCGGTGCCTGCCACGTTGTGCATGCAAATGCACAACATGCATTTTGGCATTGCGGCGAGCGGTGCTAAATGCACCGCCCGCCGCAATGTTGAAAATGCAGGATGCGCCCGCCAGTGTGGCGGGCGCATCCTAATTACCCCCACGGGACCACCGCACTTATGGCGGGCGGTCCCTTTGTACGTCGGGATGCCCTTAGTGTCCAGCACCTTCCCTGAATTAATACTAACTGGAGTGGGAATAGTAAATTATATATGTTTAGTGTCCAGCACCTTCCCTGACTTAATAGTAACTGGAGGGGGAATAGTAAATTATATGTGTTTAGTGTCCAGCATCTACCCTTGTTTTATATTTACTGGAGTGGGTTCACTAAATTATATATGTGTATAGTTTTGTGAAGTTATAAAATTTATTTGGTGTGTAGTGGGAATGTGTTTGAATGATAAGATGATTAAAAATGATAATTAAAAAATGTGTATAAATATTATTAGTAGATATATAATATTATAAAAAATATACATTGGGGTCGATTCCGATCTCGGCCGGAAGCGCACCTAACACCATTCGTCCGGAAAAAATACAAGCCGAACGCGTGTTTCCTGACCTATTCGAACAGTCGTCCGAACGAGCAAGTACGATGCGCATTACTGCTCAGATTCCGACCGAGCCATACGTACCCATTCCAGCTCCTGTTCCCCGCCCGAGCCGGATCCGTAAACGCCGATTCGAGTCGCACGGAAGTAAATATACAGCACCTTCCGGCCGGACTAGTAGGATGCGCACTCCGTACGCGCCGAACTGGTCGCTACGTCTGGCACGTCAGAGCATCCGGGAGAGCTGCACATAAGCTCCGATTCGCGCCACAAGACGATCCACGGCTACGAGACGAACAAGCCAGCGACGAGTACGAGTCGAAGCCACGAGAAACCCGAACGAGACGACCCAACCATGAATCCCATTGCGCAGGTCCTACCAATACTCTACATCTATTACCGGAACCGGTATGGACGCGTACGGCGCAGACGGTAAGTCAGACACCCACTACACAAACAAACGACATGTACCCGACATATGTCACACACACATAGGGATGCAGAAATGACGTACACTAGCAACAGCCGAACCATAGGGGCGGGATGGCTATCACCAATGCCATACACACCCATAGGGGCCTGATGGCTACCACTACCACCACCCCTACTCATGTGGGCCTGGATGCCTGTCACTACTACCACCCCTACTCATGGGGGCCAGGATGCCTACCACTACCACCACTCCTACTAATGTGGGCCTGGATGCCTGTCACTACTACCATCCCCACTCATAGGGGGATGGATGCCTACCACTACCACCACCCCTACTCATGTGGGACTGGATGCCTACCACTCCTACCATCTCCACTCATAGGACGGGTAATGCATGACACAACCAGCATACTCCAACATAATGAATGTCAGCAAAAGACATCCCCCCAACATCATGACAAGCGTGTGTAGTCTGTGTCAAATGCCTACAACACTGAACATGACATTGAACATACAATGTGACCCCCTATCACATGTGTCACACATAAATGTGTGTGGCCTCCACAATGCAAGCAGACCATGACCACTGTGGGAATGGGGTCTAAACCCCCAACATCACAGTGACCAAAAGGTAAGTGTCGGGTCCATAGCTGAAGCACAGTTTTGAACATTGTGGCAATGGGGTCTAAACCCCCATCATCACAGTGACCAAAAGGTAAGTGTGGGGTCCATAGCTGAAGCACATTTTGAACATTGTGGCAATGGGGTCTAAACCCCCATCATCACAGTGACCAAAAGGTAAGTGTTGTCATGGAAAAAGCTGCAACTGCCAAACAGCATGGATGATTCCTGGTCACACAACAACAAACACATCAGTGGCAAAGTAGTGGTTGTGTCCCATAGCAACATAGATTGGGTGAGGCAAACAGTGCAGTACAAATAAAACATACCTTTGGCCATGTGCAGACAAACATCACCCATGGGGGCTGACATTGTCTCCATTTATCAATTACACAATGCCAGAAGTGACCATCATAATGCAGCCCCACATATCTGCACTAATGGACACACAAATGTAGATATCCTGTGGAGACTGTAGATGTGAGGTGAACAAATACCATACCATGGCAGCAATGGGACATACAAACCATGATTATTGTGCTGACTGATGACCTAGGAGTCCCAGGGACAGCAGGGGAAATCCTCCAAACAACATACAGGCAATGACACACCAAAGATATGCCAATGCAGTGGTGCAGATGCACAAACACAAACAGGCAGCCTCACACTGCATATCAAACAGAACAGGTGATGGGGGGGGTGTGCCAGTGTCCCCAGGCAACCACACAACACATGAGGAGGCCTGAATTCCAATTATACAGATGTGTATACAGTGCCATACAAAAGTAACTCATGGATCGGATTCCCCTATGTGGGCAATCAGGCATTGTTAGATGAGAGGGAGCCCAAATTACACATGTCACACAAGCTTGTAGGAACAGCAACTAACACAGCAAGAGGCAGACCCACCACAGCACTACCCCCAGGGACCCCACATTGTGGTGACACCAGCCTGCATGATAATCCCACTGTGATGACAAAAGTAGATGTCGTTCACACTGTGAACCACAGCCATGTGTCCTGAGCAACAAACTACCATCACACCTACACAAGCACAAATCAATCAGCACGGCCTGTCAGCCAAGGCCAATATGGAGGTAGGGGTCTAGCTGTGCAACAACTCACATTTGCACACACTCAACACCACACACCTTGATCTCCACCAATGTGCAGCAGTGAAGCTCACATGGACTGGTGACATTGCACATGCACCCATTACAATCCCAGGGGTGGTGGTGGGAACTAAGCTGCAGAAACCCATCACACATGGCCAGTCAACAAGACTCGTGAATGTCTGACACACTGCACAGTACGGGGAACATGGGCATGACGTGAAATCTACCCCAATCAATGGGATCCCGGCCACAGTCACACACCAATGAAGAAGCCAAGGTGACCCACAAAGAACACACGTAGACAACTTCCAACATTGCAGCTCTGACCCTGATGAGTGGCAGCAGTCACACACACAACGTGTCACAATCACTGAAAGCTACCACAAACTGTAAATTACATGACTTGTGTAACCAACAAGTACCAAGGGGAATCCTGACTGTGTCCCATCTGCGTTTGCCCACATCCCCAGCCCTGACAACAAAGACAACTAGGGATGACAACCTGATGAACATTAGTTTGCCATGCACCCACATCACGGAGAAACCAGGTCCAAGATGTTGGATGAAGACAGGACAACTCAGCAAGCATCACAAACAGGAACATCCGTAGGGACACAGCCTGTGTAGGAAAAGGGAAGGGAACATACACAGACATGCTTACACAACACACAACACGGGCCCAGGCAATGTCACGGCATTACACACTGCCATGAGGGCACTCCACTCCTGTGGAAGGTCCGCTGTGCCAAACCTTGTCTGTGCACGACTCAAACATGTCAGCAGAACACTCGGTCAGTGAGTCAACAACTACAACACACTGAAGGCTCTGCTCACATCAGCCTGGGTACGGGAGTGTCACTTCAGTCATCTGCATATACCCAAAACACGTATCAAGCAAGTTGCACTGTATACACAGATGAGTCCTTCAACATTGATGTGGTAAACTGCATGTCCAGTAGAGATGGGCACACAGTCAGGGAAATAGAAACATTGAACAGTGGTAAGCCCACCAGATGTGCATCAGTGTAAGCCACAAATGTTAATTTACAAATGCAAAACGTACATCCCTGTGTCAAATGCTGAACATTACACCCTCAGACTGCAGCAAAGGATGCTATAGATCCATACTAGATTAGGACACATATCCCATGGACCACATGGAGTCCATCACAGCAACACTTCATTTTCCTGATTTGAACACTATTACAACTGCAAATGCATGATGATACTCATCTACATCATGTACATCAAAAGAAAAACCACAAGTAAACAAAAAGAGGCTTTATTCAGCAAATGTGAAACTAAAATTTGAAGTCCAAAAGAAACTAAGGCCAATGACCAGTCCACATACACAGTCCGAACAGGGTGATATGTGACAACTTGTCACCCATTGCTTGCCTGCACTGGTACGGACAGGGGACATCCCCTCGGAGGGGCATACAAGGGGCAGGCCAGGCACCGGAGGGACAGGATCAGGGGATGCCAGAAGGAGGCAGTGAAGGGGTGGTGGGTGCAGGAGTGTCACCGGCAACTGCAGTGGAGGTGTCTGACTCAGTGGGGGCCGGCACCACTGTAGGGCACAAGTCAGATGGTGTGGGTGCTGCAACCACTGCAGTGGGCTGGTCAGATGGAGTGGACTGGGTCCCCACTGCAGTGCCCAAGTCAGACGGGGTGGTTGTGGACTCCACTGCAGTGCATAACTCCAAGGGAGTGGAAGGGGGGGCAGATGAGTTGGGCAGGACAGAGGGTGGGGACCCGGTCTCCACACCAGTGGCACAAACAGGCAGAGCGTCTGGGTTGGGGGTGGAAGAGCAAGTGGTGGGGGGGAGGGCCTAAGCAGTTTGGGGATGCAGTATTGGTGTGTGGGGGAACCTGGGGCTGGGTGTGGTGGGGGAACCTGTGGAGTAGTGGCCTGGGGGATGGAGGAGAGAGACTGTGTGGTGGAGCTGCGTGGTGGTGGTGGGGTCTTGCCCTTCCTGGTCCGGGGGGACTTTCTAATGGGGTCCTCAGTCTGCCTGTGCCTGGGGGAGGGTGTCCGGGTGTGAGGGGCACTCCCCTCTGTGTGTGGTGGTCGCCTCTTCCGCCTGGACGTTGTGTCAGATGGATCTGTGGGGAAGAGGCCAAGCTCACAGAGGAAGAGCTTCTGGGAGGGGGGGGTTGCAGGTGAGGCAAGGGAAGGGGTTTTGGAGGGAGAGGTATCTGAGGACTGCGGAGTGCTCGTGGATGCGTTTGTGTGTATCTGGGCCCCATCCCCTGTGAGTGAGGTATCAGTCCCCTGACTGTGCGTGCGTGTGCGTCTGGATTTTGGCTTGTGTGTCTGTGTGCTGCTTGTGTCTGTCCTGGTGCGTGCCGGTGCCGGTGTGTGTGTGTGCTTGGGACAGGTAGGGTGCTGGGGATTGTGGATGGGGCAGAGGTAGGAGGGGTGAGGGACTGTTGCAGGAGGGACACTGCTGCCGTCAGTGAGGAGGCCATGGACTGATTGGTCCAATGTAGGGCAGACATGCCAGATGACATGCCCTCCATGAATGACACCAGTTGTGTCAACAGACCCGTGTGTGCATGGAGGACACTCAGCATTGATGTCTGCCCTACATGGATCTGTTTCAGCAAGTCCACAGACTCCACACTCAGGGCAGCAGGGGGGACAGATGCAGGGGGTGCGGTGCCTGGCATGAAGGAGACACGCTCCCCTACACGGGATCCTCCATGGACATGTGGGATGGGAGCAGATGGGAGGGTGGAGATGGTGGTGGTGGTGGCGGGGACAGACTTGCTTAATTTTGCCTCTGGTCTGCTGACACCCGCCTCCACAAGGGAGTCCTCACTGGAAGTGCTGTGTTCCTCAGCCGAGGTGGTCATAGCTGAGGTCTCCTCAGTGTGGCTCCCCTCACCCTCCGTGCCACTGGGTCCCTCGGTCTCCCCTGCAGTGGACCCAGTCTGGCTCTGCCGCTCCTCTTGGTCCGTGGAGCTGTCTCCTCCTGTGACCGTGGATGTATCTGCAAACAATCAGGATAAACAGAGCAACATTAGTCACCTGTACTGACCACACACACCACAGTAAGTACAGCACATCACAGAGCAAGCCCTGCCATCATTTGCTAGACATTGCAATAAGTGCTGACACTGATTTGAAGAAGCCCATTGTCTGCCTGACAGTCAGTCATGCCACACATATCCTACCTGTCCATGCACCCATCTGTCTGCTGCCTGTTGTATGCGACTAATCATATGTGCACACATGCACCACATACACAGTTGTTGGACATCCAAGAGAACATATGGAAATGTGTCACTCCAAACACATGCCATCTCCTGCCACTGACTCAGTACATGTGTCAGGAAAAGTGATGGGCAGAGTCTCTGTCGATATGCGGGTTTTGCTTCCATCACCAGACACAATGATGTCCTCATGTCCTGTTAGACAATGCAACAATGGTGTGCATGCAGGACATATCACACTACTGCTGGATCACCCTTTGCGAGTTGAATGTCATGGCACAGGCCTGTCTGGCAAGTCAGTCATAACTGTCTCCTGTCACAGGGGCAGTGCTTACACACAACACCAGTCTACACTGTGTCACAATAATGGAAGTTTTGGGAATGCAAGCCCTGTAGCTGACAGGTGCACATGTGCACCCCTGGCCACCCACATCATGAGGACTAAGATGATCCCACGTCAATGAAATGAGACATTTGAGTGACTGCAAACACAAATCCATACACATGAGCACTTCACCGTCTGATGAGAATGAACCAAAGCTGCCTTCACCTCAATGTTTCATACACCATTGTGCACAGTCAAGGGATAAGAGACCTATGCATTAACCAATGTGCAGATCCTATAGTCACAACTCAGATGGCTGGCCACCCCAAATTGTTAAACACTCCAGGAGTCCAAAAAGCAAGGCCACACCACGGTGACACAAAGGCATACACCTGAGTGCACTCTTCACAATGCCCAATATGTATGCTGACACACGGGAGTGGGAGAACAGAGTGCCTTCGATGTACGGAGTAGGCATTACAGTCCTGGTCCATGTGCAACATGGTATTACCCTGAACACTAGGCAGGTGGCTATGCATGTGTCACACACATGATGTACATACTTCTGAGGCTCCTACCTTGGTCTCCGCTGCAGCATGGGTGTGTGGCACATACCCCAGACATGTGGTGAGTCAGAGCAGCAATTGGAACACTTATTAAAGCCATACCCAGAGTACATGTCAGATCACAGGCATTTTGTGAGCAATTGTACCACCCATGCAGCCCACAACAAAGTTCCTGTAACTGATGCTGTCCCCAACTTGAACCACAGGTAACTGCTAGTACACAGTACCCAAGTGACCTAAGTCACAGACTGTAAGGGCCACACCTGTGTATCAGGTGAGGAGGGGGCATGACTCAAGTGAGGGACATGAGTCCAGGACGACAAGACAGTTGTACTGTGGAAGTGGAACCAGGCTAAAGGAGTGCATAGAGCATGTTAGTCATAGTACACAGTAAAGGCTAGCACTTACCCCCTCCTTGCTGCTGTCTGGCCTTCAGCTTCCCATCCAGGTCAGGGAAGACCACCGCCAGAATCCGGAGCATGTGGGGGGTCAGGGTCCAGTGTCCGCCCCTCCTGCGAGGAGGTGACAGCTTCAGCTGGACCCTTGCGATCCTCCGGGTCCAGTCACAAAGGTCCTGCCACCTCTTCTGGCAGTTGCGGATCCTGCGCCTGTAGACCCCCACAGATCGTACTGCCCGGACGATGGTCAGCCAGATCTCCTGCTTCTGGTGGGCATCAACCTGTGAGGATGACAAAGTGGCCATTACTACACATGCAACATATCCGTGCATCACACAGTTGGATTTACATGTCTCAATCACAGGGGCATATGATGTACACAGGTAGTGCAACTATGGCTATGAACAGTTGTCCAGCAGTTACTAAATGTTATCATTGCCTGGGAAGTCAAACCTTGTTGGAATGCACTGTTACTGCACTATACCTGTTCAGTGCATGTAACTACACACTTTGGAGGGTGACAACTACTCAGTGAGCATGCTAGCCACTGGTGTACACACTGTAAGTCTTGCTAGTCAGACAACATGCACAATTAGTAAGGCAGTGGACAGCACACTCACCTGCTCCCCTGGTTTCCCATACAGCTTGCTGTACTGTGGAAGGAGGCTGTCCAGCAGGGCCTGGTTCTCCTCAGTGCTGAAGGCTGGGGCTCTATCCACAGTACGTGCCTTTGCAGTAGCCAGAGGATGCAGAGACAGCAGCAGTGGTGGTGGCAGATGTTGTCCTGGAGCATGTAGTGCAGGCAAGTGAGCTCTCAGGGGAACAGCCAGCATTATATGTGTGCTGCAGAGGCAGATACTGTCCCATGTGTCCAAAGTGATAGGTCCAAGTCGTTTGCATCTTCTGAATCTGGCCAATCCATGGAATTGCACCACTTATACACGCCCACAGCATCCTTCAAAAGTTCAACTTCATGATGACACCCATGAATTTGCAACATTGTTGTGGGTGGCCAACTGATTTCACTGCATCCGACTCGTAAAAGCTTCGAAAACGCGTCCGTTACCATGTCAGTCCATAGCCAATGCGTGCGCACCGATCGGACCATTGCTGTACGACGCGTATTACGTCACACAACACGCATCCGTCAACATCATATGCAATGGCCAATGCGTGCGCACCGATCGGTCCATTGCTGTACAACGCGTATTTCGAAACACAGCACGCATCCGTCCACATCATATGCAATGGCCAATGCGTGCGCACCGATCGGTCCATTGCTGTACGACGCGTATTTCGGAGCACAACACGCATCCGTCCACATCATATGCAATGGCCAATGCGTGCGCACCGATCGGTCCATTGCTGTACGACGCATATTTCGGAGCACAACACGCATCCGTCCACATTATATGCAATGGCCAATGCGTGCGCACCGATCGATCCATTGCTGTACGACGCGTATTTCGGAGCACAACACGCATCCGTCCACATCATATGCAATGGCCAATGCGTGCGCACCGATCGGTCCATTGCTGTACGACGCGTATTTCGGAGCACAACACGCATCCGTCCACATCATATGCAATGGCCAATGTGTGCACACGGATCGGTCCATTGCTGTACGACGCGTCCCTGTACAAGTCACTCGCATATGTCACCATGGTTGTCACTGGTGAACGTATGCCAGCCACAATTACTTGCCAGGGACTCAGGGGCACACCTACAACACCACAGCCTGTCCACACTGTATCCTAAGGCATGTAAGGTTGCATTATCTGTGTGTGTATGGGGGTCAACATGTGGTTTGTTGGGTGGCACTAGGGGGCAGCCACTCCCAGGCTGTGCACGTGTTCATGGGGACAGAATCCTTTGTGTGTTGTGCACATGACCACTGTGATGTGCAACTGTTCAGTTCAGAGCATGTGGCATGGTCACATTTCCAGGTTGTGTATGTGTATGTTATGTCACATACACCCTGAGTCCCATGTGGGATGGTATGTACGTCACAGGGTGACCCATTGCCACAATTGTGATGGCCCTCCACAGTCTGTGTGCATGTTGTGTTTCAGATGTCTCTGATTCCATGTGCACAATGGGAGCCAGTCTCCACATCCACGTTGTTTGTGCATTGACTTTGATGTTGTGCGTGTGTGGGTCACGCACGTCCATGTCTGTCCTGCAGAGGCAACAGGGGCCACTATCTGTGGGAGTCATGGTTGTTTTGCTGTCGTCTACATGATACGCCATGTATTGCCAGTGTCCATGTGGCAATACAGGGTCCCTGGGAATCTACCTGTCAAAGAGCTGTGATGCCTGGGGCACATCTGTCCTCACTTGTCACTGTGGTGTGTGTTTGGAACGTGACAGCAGTACATGGGTACTGTGACACAGCCTAATGATTTCCCATAGCACAACCTGGAACTTGTTGTCAACACATGTTGAACTGAGATGTTAGATGTTGGCCATTTAGGTGCCATATATGTCCATACAGAACGGCACACACATCAAGTACTTGTGTCTCGTAATGATGTATCATGTGATATTGAGTATGGTCAATGCAACATATGTGGGGTGACTGACAATCTTTCTTTGTTCACCTATGCACTGCAGGGCACCAGCTGTCCTTAGCCCATTCCCTGACCTTGCAACCATGGTTGAACGTGACTGCATCCGACGGTACCGCTTCAACAGGCCGCTGATTGAGGAATTGGCGGTTGGCCCCACATTTGCAACCTGGCCGGCCATACCCTACAGCGCTGACCCCCAAGGTGAAGGTGATGGCAGCCCTACACTTCTTTGCCACCGGTACCTTTTAACACACTGTGGCGTCTGCTGGTGGGATGTCACAGACCATGTTCAGCCGTGTGCTACGCGATGTTTTGGAGGCGATGTTGAGATACCTGAACCAGTACATCTATTTCCCTAAACGTCAACAACTCACTGACGTCAAGAGTGACTTCTATGCCCTGGGGAGGATGCCACATGTCATCGGCTCCATTGATGGGACACATGTGGCTTTGGTACCACCACAAGCACATGAGCAGGCATACAGGAACAGGAAACATTACCATTCTATCAATGCTCTGGTGGTATGTCTTGCAGATATGAGCATCTCACATGTATGTGCACGTTTCCCCGGTTCTGCACACAATGCCTACGTAATGAGGAATAGTCGCATCCCGAGGATGATGTCACAGATGCAGAACCAGCGTGCCTGGCTTGTCGGTGTGTACTTACTTTGTACCATTGTGTGTGTTCTGCAATGTTGTATTCCACCCTCTTTTCCAACTCAGCTAATGTGCAATTGTCTGCATGTAGGTGACTCCGGATACCCCAACATGCCGTGGTTGCTGACACCCCTCAGGAACCCTGTGACACCAGCCCAGATGCGCTACAATAAGGCACATGGTCGGACCAGGAGAGTGATCGAGCGGACATTTGGTCTCCTGAAGAGCCGCTTTCGCTGCCTGGACAAGACAGGAGGGGCCCTCCCATATGCCCCTGCAAAGGTTTGCAAGATTGTCATCGTCTGCTGCATGCTACACAACCTGGCAGTGCGGAAGGAGTTGCCTCTCATCCTGGATGACGATTACCAACATCCGCCACCTGTGGAGGATCCTGGCCTGGGCCACGATGCCAGTGATGATGATGATGATGAGGGTGATGTCCGCACACAGCTCATCACCAACTTCTTCAGCTGAATGTGAGTATACAGAGATGTTATGTCAATGATTTGAGTTTGCATGATATGTGTTGGTGGTGCTCTGTTGCTGTTTGAGTGTGGCCATGTGCTACTTGACTGGATGCGTGCAGCGATGTGTCCTTACAGGTAGTCTGTACTCCCCAAAAGTGTTGACATGCTAACTTGGTTTTGTGTAGGTATCTTGTGACATGTATTGGGCATGAGTATTGCAGTTCTGTCCTGTTCTTCAGTGCTTTTAACTGTGTGTCATGTCTGTCCTTCACAGGGTACTTTCAGAGTTGTTTGGTCAACTCGGATCCCCGACACCATGATTCAACTTCCAGGGTGGAAGCAGTCGTTTCCCTACAGGTGATGTGCCACACACCCCTGGACTTTATTTCTTCTACACTTGGTGACTGTGTGGCCACTGCCACGTGGGATTACCTTGCATCTGTAGTGGAAACAACATGTTGCAAATGTGTAATAAACCTGTGCTTCACTTTGGGATGTGCGTTGTCTGTGGTCACACATCTGACTGACATTTGCTTACTGCACCTGTGGGCTAGTTAACACAGACTCTGAATAGGTGTGGTGTCTGTGCATTCCACTGTATTTCCTGGCAACATCAGTGTAGGCGATGAGTCAGATGGCCCTGGTGTGTATGTGTTGTGTAGCCCTAGTGGTGTGTCTCCCTCATATGTGTCACGTCGCCATGACTCACATGACGGTGTTGAACTTGCTGTAGCAGTTAGCATGCACAGTGTCATTTAGCAGATCATCATCTCCATGACAAAAACAACGTTGGAATCACAACAGAGGCAAGTATGGTGTATTAGTGAGTTTATTTACATACATGTGTGAGGATAGTGCACAGGATGGTGGGTGCTGTACATTGGGATTGGAATCCAAAGTTCCCAGATGAGTTGGAAGTGTTGGTAGCAGAAATGTCTTGAGTAAAGTCCACAGTCATCTGAAACATTAGTCCAACTTAAACTCCCCATGTCATATGGGAGAGTTGGGTTGCATTCGACAGGGTGAACAGTTTGCAAACAAAGGAGAATTTCTAGAACAGGTGTTGGGTTCCTGGGGGATGTACATGGCCATCTGCCTCTCAGTTGTCCTTCCTCGGACGACTCCTCTTCTTTCTGGGGGGACCCTCACGTGCAGGCCGCTGCGGTGCAGAGGACTCTCCACCAGAGTCATCCTCCCTCCCTGTGGCAGTTGCAGTTGTTGAGGCACCAGATGTTGTGGGCACACAGGGAGGTGTGGACATGTTGTTGCTAATCTGGCGGAGGCATGTCAATATGTCCCTCTGCACCGCTGTCAGTTCTTCCAATGTGTCCCACTTGGACTCCATGCCAGACATGTGTGTCTCCACACGGGCCATGTGTGAGTCCAAGCGGGCATGATGGGCAGCCTGCTGCTGTTGAATGTCCTTGAGGATCCCCACTACCTGGCTGACCTCTCCGGTGCTATTCTGGTACGCATCAGCAATGCGTACCAGTTGTGGGTCATCATGCAGTCCAGACCCCTCTGCAAACAGCGACCTCTGCTACCACCCCTCCCACCACCCCTGGCCACATGTGCGGGACCTGCAGTGGCACGCACAGGTGACCCTAGGCCCCCTTGGGGGTTGGTACTGGGGTTGTTGTCCGTTGCTTAACGGTGGGCTGGGGTCCCTGTGCTGTTGTCATTCAGTGTCCTTGGTCTGTCCGTGTCGGCGGGGTGGTCTGTGTGTTGGCAGATGTTGGAGGAGTGGGTGCAGGGGGTGCAGATGGTGGTCCTGCTGGTGCTGCATGATGACTCACACCGGAGGTGCCAGGTAGGTCTTCGCCATCCGAGGAGGGCAGAGGCTGTTCCACACCAGAGAGCTCAGGGGCCACCGGAGCCTGGGACAGGGACTCCTCATCATCTGCTGCTGTGTCCCCATCATCACCTGTTTTTGGAAGAGACACACAATGTATGTTATGTTTCTACAGGCATCAATGGTTCAAACACCTGACAGTTGTGACTGTACCTCTGGATGCGGGCCTGTACATTGCATTGTCCTAAGTTGTCACAGTCAGAGGTTGATATTGGTGTGGCTCATTGTCCTGCCAACCTGAAGCATTTCAATGTGAATGTTGAGGTGTGTGCATGACCAGCATTGGTGGTATTTGGTTGACATCCGGACCTCCTTCTCCCCCCAGCCCAGTTATCCCACCATGAAGCATGCCACCCTTGCACTGGTTTCATTCCATTCCTGGCTTAATGAGAGGAGCCCTGATATCCAATTCACCATTCACTTCGATCCAAAGGAAATCGACTTCTTGGACATTACCATCAAATCTGAGGATGACCACCTCTACACTACCTTGTATCGCAAACCTGCGGAGAGAAACTCTTTGCTTAGATACAATAGCCATCACTCAAGGGGACTCCGAGATAATCTCCCCTTTGGGCAGTTTTTACGGATCCGCAGAAACTGTTCTAAGAAGACTGACTATATGGCCCAATCAGATGATTTACTAAACCGACTCATGGAACGTGGGTACCCCAAAAGACTTACCAAGCGGGCACAGAAAAGGGCCTGGTATAGCCCTCGCGAAGATCTGCTCGAACCTAAAGAGAGGGATGATGGACTTATGGAAAGGATGATATGTGTAACAACATTTTCAACTCAAAGCCATGCCATTAAGAAGGCCATTAATAAACATTGGGGTTTAATTTCAGATGACATTGGACAAGACAATCCTCCTATGCATTCCTTTAAAAAGGCCAAAAGCATTAAAGAATATGTGGTTCGTTCCTTTTTAGAAACTCCTGAAACACCCACCATTACATCCATGTGGAACCTACCACCGATATTAGGGCATTTCAGATGTGGGAAGTGTAAGGCCTGCCCCATAACAATCCAAACGAAAGAACTTACCTACAAAGACCATGTTATTACTTTGAATTTCCTTTCCAATTGCAATACCAACAACGTGATCTATGCTATCTTATGTCCTTGCAATCTCATCTACGTGGGACAAACCCAACAAAAGATCAAAGCCCGGATTCTCCAGCATTGCAGCCGTATTAGATGTGGCGTGCAGGGAGCACCGCTGGTGGAGCATTTTTCAAATATGAGTCATAGCCCTGATGAATTGCGATGGGTAGTATTGGAAAGAGCCTCACTGGGCCCGAGGGGAGGTAACATTGGCGCAATTTTAAACTTGAGAGAATGCAAATGGATGTCCCTTCTGGACTCCATTAGGAATGGTCTTAATGAATCGGAAATTAGTCACGCCCAATTTGCTTGCCTGCGGAATAATACATATTTACCTTTCAGACATGTATATTGAGTCAATCTAACTACAGACCTTATTGTCCTTTATTGTGCTTATTAATATGGGTCAGGTACTGTGTTTTCCTTCTGTTAATGTCCTACGTGTTTGTCTGACCTATGCACGTTCTGGATATGTTTATTTACTTTATCTGTGATAATGCAACGTATCCCCTTATATTTATAATCGGGGCAGAGTGCCTAAATATTGAATAAGGTTAAGCATCTATGTAGTAACCTTCTATGTCGTTCTTTCTGATCAATCCACTGACTTGATACCACATGAAGTCCATGCACACTTCATGAACATATGAAATGTATGAACCCATTATTATTCTCTTAAACTAATTTACATTATACCGCAATTATGTAAATATACCTTTTTGAAATGTTAACCAAATACTGCATATGCCGTAATTATGTAAATATACCTTTTTTGAAATGTTAACCAAATACTGCATATAACCAAATACTGCATATGCCGTTAATATATCGCTTTTCAAAGTCAAACAATTACTGCATATGCCAATTTGTCAAGACATCCCTCAAGTGGCATTTCATTCCAGCTGGGGTCTTTCCTTTTTTTCATATGACACTATAATTATGTTAATATACCTTTGGTATGTTAACTAATACTACATATGCCAATTTTTCAATACACCCCTTAAGCTACATTTCACTCCAGCTGGGACCTCATCAGCACATGTCATTGTTTAGTGTATCTTCTTATGTTACCTTAAACATTTGTTTTCTAACATACTGTAATCGTTTCTGAAGATCTAAGTCTGTCTTCAGTGCCCCCACCTCTCCTCTCACGGTGAGTTAGCACTCAGCGCCTGCACGCATTGCCCTGTCATGCGTGATTCATGTCTCTATTTAACTGAGTAGAATCCAGCCCTCCGTGTTGCTTGCTCCTAAGGATTTATCTCAACAGAACTGCGGTGAGTTAACTGCCAGCGCATGTGTTACTGACACGACCTGACCTTGACGGTTTGTCTTCTCTGCACACAGTCTCTTGTATTAAAACCCCTCTTCTTAATCTAATTTGTAGGCGCGATGGAAACTTGAAAGTTCCAGCCAGTATTTCTAACGAAGGTAATTAGGCATCTTTAACGCGCTCATCCATCTTTGTTAATGAGATATTTTGTTGCACTTCTCGACACTTCCCGGTGTTTTTTTAACCTGCTCGGATGTAATTTTAAACGTGCGTTTTCAACTTCCCTTTTAAACCATCTGGTTGTGTTTAAGCACGTTTTCAGAGCATTACGACCATACAGTGCTCTCGTTTTTGCTTTGGCTGACTAGTTTTTCATTCGGCTTTTCTCCAACAATGTATTGACTCAAACCGGTGCATATGTGTGCTGACATTTATTCCTGACGAAGGCAAAACTATATGCGCGTAAGTTCATGCTGTGCTACTATCTCTGTGTGCATTTTTGCACGGTCCTGTTTAGCTTTCATTTCTTTTTTCAGAATACTATATATGCCTTCAGCCGAGTAATTAGGCTTTCAACAGTGACTTTCACACTTCCAGTGAGTGATGCTTTTTC
This sequence comes from Calotriton arnoldi, assembly GCA_963921515.1. Classification (NCBI taxonomy): domain Eukaryota; kingdom Metazoa; phylum Chordata; class Amphibia; order Caudata; family Salamandridae; genus Calotriton; species Calotriton arnoldi. The sequence continues at coordinate 370,739 of CAWUFW010012513.1, read as the reverse complement.
TATTATATAGAACTTGGCAGTAAAACTCAATTCTCAAACATTGATAATGCACCTTATTTTTACAGGTGCTGTTTTCTCTTTCCCGGTCATTAGGAGCCACGTAGGCCCTCGCATAACTCCAGCCTCTCATCAGGGGCAGCTTATGGTAATCTACCATTTTTTACCATTCTACAACATACATTATTTGATCTTTATGACACCATATACAATTTTTTAAGTTATTTTCATGCTCTTCCCTAGATCCCCTCACCCACCCTCACACCACAGTCCTGATGAAGACCCCGGCATAAGGATTTGAATAGCCTATGGATATATTGGGGTCGAAACGTCGACATTTTTTTTTTGTCAAGCCAGTTTTAACACCAGAGATTTAGTACTGTGTTAACTATTACCATGGCGCTACAAATGTTTTTTTGTGTATATTGTGATTAATAGGCTCAATCAAGGAGCCACATGTCTTTTGAGTATTATATCGTTTTGTTTTGATGCAAACTACACTCTTGAAGTCACTACCCTTACCTCACCTGACTCACTTTCACTCCACTTCCCTCTCTTTCCCTTTTTCCCACCTAGGGATATCATTGTATATAATATGAATTATGTCAATAACAGACTAATGCTTAGTGTGAATTAAACACTAGGAGCAACAAATACCTTCTGTCTCAGTATTTTATAAATCACGTTGTAATTTTGGACTTTGAATTGTATGGTCATTTTCTGGGACCACTGTTCTTATGTACTGTCCTTTACCCAGGTCCCAGAGACTAGTATTGGGTTTACCCTTCTTAGGTAATTACCCTTGCAGTGGGTGCAGGTTAACTCTCAGGATGTCAGTCAGTGGTGTCCTGCTGTTGGTTGGTGCCCAGTTCCCAGCAGGGCCTGGTACTCCCCACAACAGAGCACCATTGTCAGACATCTTAGAAGTGGCTTTTCACTCCCTGTGAGGTATGCATGCTTCAGTGTGAGCTTGCTGGGCCATGTGGGTGGGGGATGTTGAGCTGTGACTACCACTCCCATCATGCTATTGCCTACACCCCCTTCCCAGCATGCCCATACTTCCTTCCTTTTGAGTCGACTTCACTGTGTGTGAGTGTGACAGCAATGGCAAGATGGCTGACAGTGTGGTCCTGTTGTTTGTTGGTGCACAGTTCACAGCAGGGCCTTGTGCTCCCCACAGCTGAGGCCAGTGTCAGACATCTTTGAAGTGGCTTTTCACTCCCTGTGAGGTGTGCATGCTTCAGTGTGAGCTTGCTGGGCCATGTGGGTGGGGGATGTTGAGCTGTGACTACCACTCCCATCATGCTATTTCCTACACCCCCCTTCCCAGCATGCCCATACTTCCTTCCTTTTGACTCTGCTTCCCTGTGGGGTAGTGTGCCTGTGCTGACAGGATGGCTGACAGTGTTGTCCTGGCGTTTGTTTGGCTACAAGTCCCAAAAGTGTCCCTGTGCTTCACACAGCATAACCCAGTGTGGTTGTTCTTTGTGGGATATTTAATTAGAGTGTGAGGCAATGCATTCTCCCAGGTGAGTTGTGTGGAGTTTGTGTTAAAGGGGTGTGTGAGAAAAGCTGCTGGTAACTATGGTCAGAGCTGTCAGTCCTCCTTCCCACCCAGCCAGATATCCCACCATGGAACGTGCTTCCATTGCAGGGAGTGCAAGTTGGCTTTCAGGATGTCAGTCAATGGTGTCCTGCTGTTGGTTGGTGCAGAGTTCGCAGCAGGGCCTTGTGCTCCCCACAGCAGTACCCAGTGTCAGCCATCTTGTCAGTTCTTTTCCACTCCCTGTGATGTGAGCATGGTTCAGAGTGGTGTTGATGGGCCAATTGTGAGGGTGACCAATATCTGTGACTACAACTCCCATCATGCTATTGGCTACACTCACTTCACCAGCATACACACAATTCCTTCCTTTCAGTGAGCTTCCCTGTGAGGTGGTGTTCTAGTGGTGGCAAAATGTCCCACAGTGTTTGTTGGTTAGATTTGTGCCACTGCCTTGCTCTATTTGTTGTTAGGTTTGTACATGTCATGACACAGTTACATATCACTATGAGATGGCAGGTATTGTGTTTGTCTAACTAACATACACATCTTGGGATGATTATCTTTTGGTTACTGTGGCTTTGCTAACGGTGCATGGTTTCACTCTCCCCTTGACAGTGATGTGTGTGTATTGTCACACAATATTGGGTATATTGGTTGTGTACTCACCAGGCTCTGGGATGTTTGATAGTCCATGTACGCTCTCTGGTGGTAGGATGGCCCGCACCTTCTCCTCCCAGGGCCTGAGGTATACTGGTTTGGCAGGAGGGCCACTGCCGGTGCGATGACTCAAGGCGTAATTCTTCTTGAGTAGGTCCATGACCCTCCTGCGCACATCATACCACCTGTTCTGGATGTCTTCCTTTGTGCGCAAGCATGGTGATTGTGCGTTCACCCTGTCGACGATCCTCTCCCACATCTTGGTTTTCTGCGACATGGGGGTCTGTTGGACCAATGTACCAAACAACTGTGGTTCTACCCTGAGGATTTCATCTACCAGGACTTCCAATTCACTGTCTAGGAACTTTGGATTCTTCTTTGGGGGCATGGTGATGGGTGGTGGTGGGGATTGATGTGTGTGTGAGTGTGCAAGTGAGGGTGGGTGAGTGTAGGTTTTGCTGGGTGTATGTGAGGGTGCTATTTGGGAGGTGCTAATGGTGTGTGGCTTGTGTGATGGATGAGTTGTGAGTGTGTCTGTGGTTGCTGTCTGATGGTGTTCTGTGCTGGCAGGTCAGTTGAATTTGCAAAGGATCATGGTAGGGATTTGTGGCCTTATATGGGTGGAGTTGTGGGTGTGTCTTTGGTCCATGTTTTTTCCCCCCTGTATTTATTGACTTTGTCATTGCTTTTTTGGCCCTTTTTTAAAAAAAAATTCCTTTGTAGTTTTTAGGCATGTAGGAGACGTTCTTCTGACCGAGTAGGACGCTGCAGTTGGCTCGTGCGGGCTTCTCCGAGTCTTTCAAGCTGTGTTTCTGCTGGGTTTCATGTGCGGCGTATGCGTCGGTCGCGGAGTATTGGATTGCTTCGGCTCCCTGTTTTGTATGCGTGTCGGTCGTACAGCTTGAGCTCCGTGCGACTCGGTCTGGTTTTCCACGCATTGCATCGTATTGCGCGGGTCGGAGTTCGCGGGTACGTTTCTGTCGGGTTCATTCCTGGTGCGTGTTGGTCAGTTCGATTCGCGTAGTTTTCCGGCCGGATAGCTGGTTTCCGTGCGGTTCGGTCGTTCGGCTTGTGTTCCGTACGAGTCGGTCGTAATTCACATGCATTGCATCGTACTACGCGGATCGGGCAGCGCCGGTACGTGTCGGTCGGACTACATTCCCGTACCGAGTCGGTCGGTATGTTTTCCGGCCAGAATAGGAATCGGCCCCATTGACTTAAAAATACATTTTTATAATATATAAAACATAAAGTTGTTTATAGACAATAATTACACATGTGAAAATGTTTTAATTATGTTTATTTTTGGTTATTGAAGTAGTCATAGTAGCATAATATATTTTATTTAATGCATACAATATAAATTATGAGAGAAAGAAAAAAAACAATGTTTCTTTTTTAAATATAATAGATATTTCAAATATTTATACTTTATATATAATAATAATGGAGAAAAAAGCTATAACATTGGTGAAATTTTTAATACAGGTATGTATATTTTTTAACAGTAAACAAATTTGTTTTACATTGTTTAAGCATAGTTATTTTACAAGATATAACTTTTTATAACAGTTGTACAGTTTTTTTTTGTACTTTGAACATTTATTATTTGGTTACATAGGTTGTAAATACAAAATAATATAGCATTTTAGACATGTTTTTAATACAAGTAAACATTTAAAATGAATAACAATTTTTTGACGTCAGTAATTTTTAATTAATATTATTAATATATAAAAAAATAATATTAATTATTACATTGTTTAATGTTATATATAACTGTTTTGTAATTTGTAAAGATTTATTTAACATTTGTTACATTTTGTACAGATTTTTAATAAGCATTGTAAATAATGAAAATTAATATGGAATTATAATAATATATATTATATATTTTATAATATTTATTATTATAATTTTACAATGTAGAAACAATGATATATAATTTTTAACATACAAGTACAAATTTGTTGTATGTTTTGTAACCATTTCTACAGTTTATTAATTACTCTATAACATGTATTTAAAGAAAAGTATAGCATTTTATTATTTAAGAGGCCATTTTTGTTTTACAGTTAGTATTTTGTAACCCCTTACTTTTGTTTTGGGTCATTTGTGAGGGGAGAAGCTTGCGGTTGGAAGCTGCGTCGCGTTGAGGAAGGAGAGTGTAATTTTCTTTAATTTAACTAAGTTTCTACTGTAATTTGAAGCTAGTTAGGTGGTAGGTAGTGTGTCTAGTATTAGGTGTTTGCATTTTTGACGAGTTTAATGTGTAAGTTAGATTTTACCGAGATGTCGATAGTTAGTGTTTGCGGCCTAGTTTAGAGAGGTTTGAGTTTGTTGCAATATGTGTGGATATGGTATTAGAAACGTTTGTAATCGTGTTTAATTATAGTATATGTGTATGTTTGTGTGGGTGGGATTGCTTTTGTATTTTATTACAGGTTTTCGTTGTTGGAAGTCGCCATTTGGAGGAAATTGTATTTTTTTAATCAAGAAGTGTGTATTAGTTTAGTAAACTAATATTTATTTAACACTTTCTTAATTTTTCGTGTTTTCCTGGAGCGTTTCTTCTTTTTAATACTTTTTTCGGGTTTTTTATGGTTTATTCGATTCGGATTTACGGACCTAGGATTGTTTTTTAAACAGATGGATTTTTCCATTTTTTTGGGGGCATTTTTTGGGGACGTTTGGTATTATGATATACCAGGATGGATTTACAGGAGTTGGGATATTATTTCTTCAGATACAGAAACAGTAAGTTATTTTTATTCATTATTGTGGGAGGGAAATGTTAAAGAAATTAATGTTATTGTGTGTTATATTTTCTAAAATATAATTAAGATGTCAATATATATTTATGTTTTAAAATAAATATATGAGACAAAATAATTATATTTGTGAAAATATAAAAAAATTATATTTGTATTTTTAAATTGTTTTTGGAGAAAGGTATTAGTATTTTTGGTGCAATTATAGGTTAAAGTAGGCTTTTAGCTATTGTTGATAGGTATTCTAGGCCTCTTGTTGTTGGATATAGCATTACTTTACTTTGTAGGTATTCAAACATTTGTTTAGTTTCTTTGGTAAGTTTTGGGGCAATTTGGGTTACAGATTGCTCCATTCTTAGTTGTTGGTAGCTCTGTTCTTTTTGGAGAGATTGTAGGAGTTTTAGTAGGGTAGGTGTACCTCTGCCTGTTGTTGCTTGGAAGGCATTATGCCAATCCTTCAACAGAATTGTTTGTTTTGGCTTGTTTATTTAGTGTGCTAAGGTATACATTCCACCATGGTATGTGCAATTTAGGTAGTCTTCTATGTCCTGATCTGTGGAGTCTTCCCACCCAGGTATCCTCAAAATAATCTAAGAGGGAACTTAATTTTTGTTCGTTTCTTTGGTAGTATGGGTTTTCTAGTAGTAGGTTGTAGTGTTCGGCCACGTCAGTAACTGGGACATAGGCTAGTGCAATACGTTTTTTAACTTGATATGCAAAAGTACTGTCAGTTGCATATTCAACACTATGGAGCCGATTCCGATCTCGCTGGGAGAAGGCTCCGTCCGACTCGGATCCGGAGGGCTTTCCGACCGAGTTGTGCTCCGGGGGTCCGAGCACCCGAGTACGATGCAAACAAGCGCTGACGGACACGGGTCGCTTGGAGCCCCATTGAAGTCAATGGGAGCCTGTTGTACGACGCGTACATAGGCTCCCATTGACGAAAAAGGTACGTTGCGCACAAGGGCGCCCCCTGTAGTGGGGACGCGTCTGTGCCACCCGCACTGTACATGCATGCATAGGGGGGACCCTTGGGTCCCCCCCTGTGACCGACTCATAAGGCTAAGGGTGAAGGGGGGTCCGGCGTGCACCCCCAAAGTCCGCTTCCCGGAGCGTTTACGTGTCGGAGGCTCCGACTCGATCCGGCTGTCCGACTCGTGCATCGTACTGGCTCGGTCGGAAATCGCCTCCATTGCACGCCATGGTTTGCTTATGGACAAGACGTACGGAGCGGTTCGGACCCGGAAACGATTTGGTCGGCGATTTCGCGTTTCTCGCATCGTACTTGCTCGCTCGTACAGCTGTATGAGTCGGTCGGTAAACACGCGTACGGCTCGTACTTTTTCCGGCCGGATCGCGTTCGGAGCCCTTCCGAGTGAGATCGGAATTGGCCTCTTAATGTTGATTTTTGTAGGTGTCTCCATAGACATTGATTGAAATGATAATAGCAACCCTGAATTGCTGTATGTGGGTAGCATTTTAGGATTGCATTAATCATTGCTTGCTCAAAATCAATAATTATTTTCTGTGGGAAATAATTATTGGTTTCTTGTTTTATCTTGTTTAGGATTTCCATATAGGTAGAGTTTTGTTTATTAAGGAGTAAGGCGTAGATAAAAGGAATGTTTGTGTTTTGGTATAGGACGTGGACTGTGTATAATTGATAAAATGGTTTGGGACATATTTTAAAAGTCCCATCCATCATCCATGTTTCTGATTGTTGAAGTTTAGTTATATTATTTGCAGTAGCAAACATAATCATTCTTTTGTCTTTGCATTTGTTATCGTAAAGTATAAATGGTTCTTCATTATGGGTTATTGCTAGTTCTGGGGGAATTTGTACCTCCTCAAATGTTTTTGGGGCAGGTGTGGTGGTGGTAGTGGCTTTTTTTGTCTAGCTTATTGTCCTTTTTAAGGAAGCAATAGAGGGCATTTGGGCAGAAGCATGTTGGGGTACTCTAAGCAATTCATGTTTTAAGATTTCTGTGGTGGATTTGTCTGAGCTAGTGCTAGCTTCTTTAATGGTATCTAGAGCACTTCTTACTTCAATTTCTGTCACATTTGGGGGTGGTTATGCTCTTTCACATATGTAACAGTTGTTTCCTTTGTCGTAGCCCTCCCATAACATTTATTGGAATAGTATTTACTGCATTTCCAATTAACTTTTAGTCCACTTTGTTTTTCTTGGGTATAGACGTACCCCATATAACAGAGTAACATTTTTCCTTTTTGAGAGGTAATAAATTGTGCGCATTCAGTCATTGTGTTCTTTTTAATGCTAAGAGAAATGTATATAAAAATTACTAAAAATAATACAGTATACATTTGTTATTCATACATATACATTTTTCAATATATACTTACAATGTTGATTATGATGTAAATTTTAATCCTGATGTAATTTGTTTGGTGTTTGATTGCAGATTTTCTGAAGATGTTTCTGTTGGTATAAAAAAACGATAATTTTAATACTTTTGTTTTATTGTGTACTGGGTGGTGGGGAATTTGGGAGAAAGTGGGGTTTTGGATGGGTATTTGAGGTAACTATTTTATAGAAAAGATGTTATACTTACTTTACTTTAGCTGTTATTATTCACGCTGTTCTTGAATTGTTTGGATGTTTTAAAAAATTTCTGTAGAGGAGATATAAAATTAAAACATAGATATTAGGTATTTATTATATTTACATGTTTTGTGTTGAACAGTAGTAGAACAGTTAGATTATAAATGGAATTTTACTTACTTTGTGTAGTTTAGTTTTATTTTTGTAGTGAAGTCTTGCGTTCTGGCAGCAATCTGGCAGAGTTTCCGCTTCTTATTTATTGTAGGTGTAAGGTGTAAACTAAACATTATTTTTGTTTGGTTTATATAGTGTTTATTTAATTGATTGTTTTCTGTGATTGGGTTATTTTATTAGTGTGAGCCTTTTATTCATTGTTGTTTATTGTTTCAATTGTTTTGGCAGTTATTTTCCATATATGGAAAACGCTAATTGAGAAGTAGTTAGTGTTACCTTTTTTTTTAAAAACAGATTTTGTGTCTGACATGTGTATAACATTTTGTTTGATGTTTAATGCTGTGTGCTAATAGTTGTTTCTATTTTAAATTATAAATATTAGTGTGTTTACAAAATATTTTAGTGTTTTATATTTTAAAAAATTTAAAATAGATCGTATATTTTTTTTTGTGTGGAGTGCATGTTTATAGTGAAAATGTAAAAATTGGTGTTAATATATGTTATTTTTATCTATATTTAAGTCGTCGATATTTTTCAGAAAACGATATTTTTGCTGTCTATATTGTTGTTATCGATATTTTGGACATGTATATTTTTAAACTAAGTTCGATATTTTAGTTAACGATATTTATGTGTTCGATAATGGTGTAAACGATATTTATGTTTGTCGATATTTGTGTATTTTTATAATTTAAGTATAGGTTGTCGATAAAAGTGTAATCGATATTTTGGTGTCGATAAAATGGTAGGTCGATATTGTGTCTGTCGATATTATGTCAGTGATTCGATGAGAGAGCATCCTATAGGTCTGCCTATGAGACAAAGGAGGAAAAAACACAAAATGGCTTGCTCAAGAGGAGTTACTAAGTATAACTATGACAAAAAGAGAGCAGAGTTGTTTAGTTGGAACTGGTGGGCCAAGAGGTTTCGGAGGTAGTTCGACTTTATTTGCCTTGCGCTAATAGTGACATGATCAATAATAATAAAGTACGACTGATCCGGTTTGTTAGAGTGCAGCTCCCAAATACTTTCAGCGCACGATGGAAGATGGTGTCAAGCTTGGGTGTTTTAAGTGTTTGGGTATGTGATAGTAGGTCAGTGAGCCTGTAATCTTTTTTATGTAGTGGCTGTTCTTTTAAGAATGAATGAACAGGGTTTGACGTTTGAGAGAAAAAAAATGGGATTTATTAAACGTATAGTGTGAAATTTTGTGGTGTCTTTCCTAAGCAAATGAAGTTGAATACTGCGGAGGTTAGCCACACTTGAAGTTTCCTCCTTGCTATTTCTCTGTGTGCTGCAATTTTATGAATAATGCCGGGAAAGGCCCATTGAGGTGCAGGTTCTATACTTGTGGAATCTTGAGGTCTTCTTTTTGTCTGGATTTTACTTTACATCTCTGAGCTAGCTGGAGGTCGGAAAAGATCTCATTAGAGATGGACGGCTTGCTATAGTAGCCTCGCCTGATTCATAATATAGGTAGTAATTATTTAAGTGTATATGTACATCAATGATGTTTAATAGAAGAAGTCTACTAGAACAATCTGAACCTAGTCAACATGGCCAATTTATTGTAGGAAGTGTTCATGCAGAAAATAACAGACATGTGCTCAGTGCTCGCGTTGAATACATAGTCATAAGTAAAAACCAAATACAAGTGTGCACTTAAAGTACATAAGTCGATCATTTAGAGAGTTGGTAACCTATTATCGGAGGGCTCACCACATTAATAAACATTGGGAAAGATGAAAGATCTGACTTTAATGTGCCAATGCTGTAAAAGGCATTTCCAAATGCTGCTCACATATGTGACATGCACAAATGCTGTTTATCACTATAAATCTTGCTCTGTTAGTTTGCCAATGCAGGAAAAAAGTAGAAAAGTAGATTACTTTGTGTAACTTCTGTAAAAAATGTATATAGAAGATAAAGAAGGTGACACACAGCTTGACGACCGAGTTTACATTTCAAATGTTAAACAGTCCCTTGTGAAATCCAATGTAAACACGTTCTAGCAGGTGGAATGAAACTCTAAATACAGAACAGCTTGAGGTGTGAGTTGATTACTCTATGTATATTTATTAAAAAAGAATCACAATATGTCATGCAGAGAGCTGCACTGTCAACACAGACCTAAAAGTGATTTTCCTTGATTTATTTTTAGATTCAACTGTAAATGTTGAGAACGAGTAGACCGTATAGCAAGTTTGGATCATCACCAGGATGGACAATTTCCAGCATAAGGTTACTTATTGTGTAATAGGAAAAACATAAGAAGTGAATTATAAAACCTAGGGGTATATTTACAAATATAGTGGCGAAGCGTGGCGTTAATCCAAGAAGGCTAACGCCAAGCTCCGTCACTTTAGAACCGCAGGACTGCACCATATTTACAAGAATATGGTGCAGCCCTGCGTTTCCCCCTGCGCTGGTGCTAAACTTAGCAGTCGAGCACCAATGCAGGCACCCTTGCACCGTAGTGCAAGGGTGTCTGCGTTGAGGGGAAGATTGTTTATGTGCAGGAAGGTCTCCCTTCCTGCACATAAACAATCAAAGGCTCTTTGCTGTTTCTATGTGTGCTGCGCAACGCAGCACACATGGAAACAGCAAAAATGAGGAGAAATAAAGCATTTCTCCTCGTTTCGCCAGTTTAAGACCAGGTTTTCCCTGGTCTTAATTTTGGCGCTGCCTATTTACGCTGCCCTTGTAAATAGGAGGCAGCATCAAATCAATGGGTGTTGCGGTGGAACGCCGACCGCAACACCCATTGCCCTCCCCTTTTACTCTAAGTACAGCGAAAAAGGAGTGCCATATTTACAAGGCAGCGCTAAAATTAAGTGGCTTAACGCTGCCTTTTAAATAAGGCGAAGTCCCTATCGCCAACAGAAAGTCACTAAAACTGATGTTGTGGTGGCGGTAGGGGCTTGTAAATAAGCCCTCTATTTACAAAAAACCATCATGTATACTGTTTCAGAAAAAGAAAAATTCACACAAAAGGCCAAGAGGCCTCAGAAAACTGAAAAAAATAAAAACTCGCTTAAGCATATAATCTCAAAATGTACTAAAATGGTGAAATCACTAGTGAGGCACAACTGACAATAAGGGTATGGAGGAAAGGAAATCATTTTTGTCATATTCCTTCATTTTTTCTGTCTCGTCTTGATGGATTTAGGATTCCACAGTGGTACTGCACCTGAGCTTTATTCCAAAACATGTACTATGCTTTCAATTGACCTAATTATATTATTTAACTTCCCCGTAAAACCATAGTAGGTGGCATAAAAATATGCACCAATGGGCCATCAGTTAAATGTCATATATGGGCTGCACTGTGTCCTCACAACACCCACATATGTCAAAAAATGTGCTCTGGCTGGGCTGCGATTTAAAAGCACTGCAGTGACACATGGGAGGGAAAAGTGTCTTTTCAAAGTAGGGAAAGCCTATTTTTAAATATTAGATAAATCACTTCTATGGCTTGCCTTGTAAAGCCATAGGGCTGTATTTAATATATAAACTGTCGCATATTACGTAATATATGCTAATATATGTTCTTGTATGAACACTAACCCAAAAGACGATTTCACTGTGTAGGTAAGTTTAGATTTTTAATGAACAGACTTAGATGTAACTGAGGTTCATATATAAAGCACTTGTCTACCTGGGGATACAATTTTAACTACATAATTTAACACCAAAACTGCTCAGCCCTCACAAAAAACCCTTACATAGAATGTAGGCGAGCCCACCCTCAGCTACATACTATAGGTAAAGAAACAACCCCTATGATGAAGCATGCAACCCAGTACCATTGAGGGGTTTGTGTCCTCTTTTTTAAGAAAAAAACCCAAATGTAATTAGTTCTGCATAAAACCCTGTGAGGTATAACTTCCATATTGTAAGACAACTATTCCAGCAATAGGACTGCAGTGCATATTTTAATATTACATTTATATCATAACATGTTATTGCATTCAGAGGGCTTCCTTAAAGAGTAGTTCATACGGACTCCAAATTTACTTAAATTCTCATATCTAAATAACAGATACAACTGATACTGCTGATGGAGCATGATTTTGCTTGATTACATCCTGCTAATTTTTGTGTGAAATTGCTAACGTACTTAAAAGAAAACATGACTAACATTGTGTTTCGTTGAATACTGAGAGTTCTAAAACTGCATCTTAAAACCATGCAGAAGGGTCGCAAACTGGTGAAGCTGAGAGATTTATGAGAGAAAGAAAAACTACATATGTCCTATTGGAAAATAATGTGAAAGATAATAATGCAGTGATTAATTACTAGAAGAATATGACTTGAAAAGATTTCTCTATTGAAGTGTGACTTGCTATGTTTTTTTCAGACTGTAAAACTAAAACTGCAAAGAAAACTGTTTGATAATTAATGAAATATGATTAGACCAGGGGTCTCCAACCTTCACAGTATTAAGAGCTACTTATGTTCAATGAAAATCATCCTGAGCTACTCATATTAGTGCCATACACATAAGAAAAGCCACACAGGAATTGGCCTGCAAAGAGCAATTAATGAACTGGGGAACTTTGCTGAGGCGAACCTGCTGGGAATAAAGGTCACAAAAACAAAAGCCATGATAATAAGCCTTCATAAACAATGACCATTTAAAATTAGTAATACAAAACTGGAAGTGGTCAGTAGTTATAAATACTTAGGGGTTCAGATGGACAGCCGATAATCTTTCCAAAAGCAGAACAAAGTCTTGCAAAAAAAGGGGAATGGACTAATATTCACGTTTTGTTTGATGTCAAAGAGGTTGAATGGTCCATCACTCACTTTACTTTTAATGGTAATGAAAGCAAAAGTACTCCCAACAGTAGCCTACGGAAGTGAAGTACAGCACGCTAAAGATGCGGCATTCTGGGACTCCCTTCAAACACAGGTATACAAAAAGGTATTCCCTCTGCCCTGTAACTCCTCACCGGCACAAATTCGATTAGAATTTGGGTTACACCATCAGTAACTGCACAGAACATACGTATAGTTCTTCAGATGTTGACGGGTTTTTTATGTGTTACATTTTTTTAAATCTGCTATCAGGCTTAGGGCGAGTTGTGATTAACTCGTTTGATTATAGTCACCACTTCCAGTTTCATTCATCTTAATTTGCACTTTAAGCATGTTTATTTTTTTTACCTGATGAAGAGTAATGGTTTTATTATACTATTTATAGTGTCTTCTTTAGTAGGTGTTAAGTCTGTCTTAGGGTCCATGAAGCTAGATACATTAAGTGCATATAAAATTAATTGTTTATGAAAAACTCTACGGGAATGTAGAGTTTTTACATAATATATCATATTTTATCCTGTATTTTATATTGTGCTTTTATGGTTTCATCATACGAAACCGAATGAAGATATTATGACTCACTGACTGATATGTAACAATAAAAACTTGGTATAAAGTTTGGTGCAACCATAAAAATCAACTTTATAATGTGCTTTGAAATGCAATACAAGGAGACTCCCATTCCACTTATACCAAGTATCTCCATTCATCACTAAAGCTTACAGATACGGTTGATCTGTGGCAGCGGAATCTACCATTTTCAGCCTTTCAACAACTACTAAAGAAAGTCTCAAAGCAGCAGTCACTAACAGAGGACAAAGCCAGGCTAAGTAAACGAGCACATGCTTGGATGGTTTTGCACTCATACACAAAATTACAGCCATCAAGATACTTGGGTCTGTCATTTTCTCCTCATCTTAAGACTAAGGGGCCGATTCCGATTCGGGCCGGCAATCTCTCCGACCGAGCCGGACTCGGAGAGATTTCCGACCGAATCGGACCCTAACAGCCCGACCGAACGAGTACGATGCGCACGTATGCCATCGGACTCGAGTCGATCGGACTCCCATTGAAGTCAATGGGAGCCTGTCGTACAACGCGTACGCGGGCTCCCATTGACTCAATGGGTGCGAGGCGAACAGGGGCGCCCTACAGCGTGTACGCGGCGAAGCGACTCGCGCCGTACACGCACAGGTAGGGGGATCCATGGGTCCCCCTGTGTGCGACTCGCGCGGCTACGCATACAGGGGGGTTCGACACGGACCCCCAAAGTACGGCTCCGACTGCTCCTTCGAGCCGGACGGCGCGAGTCGGTCGGACTGCTCGCGGCGCGCATCGTACTTGCCCGGCCTGGGGAACGTCTCCATTGCGCCGTGCGAGGCGTGTCCGAGCGAGTCGATCGGAGCGGTCGGCTTTCGCATACGAGTCGGTCGGTGCGGTTGGGTCTCGCGAACGAGTCGGTCGGAGTTTTCGCATCGTACTCGCTCGCCCGGACGCACACACGAATCGGTCGGGGAAACAGGGCTCCGAATCGGATCCGGTAAAGCCGAATCCGATTCGGAGCCCTACCGGCCGAGATCGGAATTGGCCCCTAAGCTGCTGGAAATACGATTTGGAATGCTACCGTCTAATGAAGACCGGCCAGGCTGGATGTATCAGGGTCCATAGTCATGTAGCCTTTGTGGATCCCCAACGCAGGACTTTAGTCACTTAGTATGAATCTGCCCAGCTCTAAGTCCACTTCGCCGACAACTATTAAAGAATCTGTTTAATGCAAGAGGCATTCGTTCTTGCCAATCAGCAATATTAAGAAGTCTCGATCCAAATGACCCTCAGCTTAATTGTCATTTAGTAAACTTTTTAACAAATTATGAGAAAGTTTGTAAAACATAGTTGGAGGCGAAATACAAATGCACTTTAGAGACCATTCCTGATGTCTCCTCTCTGCAGCATACACTCAATACATGGGTAAAAGCACAACAGCACTCTAGAGACTAAGGGGCCTATTAGGATGGCGGTCGGATGTCCACCGCCGGGCTAGCGGTGGCGCCCGCCGGACCGGCGGTGGACATTCGCCCGCGATCGCAACCAAAAAAAACGCCGGTCAAATTAGGATGGCGGTGGTGACCGCAGCGGTGGGAAATTCCGACCGCCGCTATTCCGCCGGTTGCCATCCGCACTCTTACCTGGCGGACGAAGCAGGACCGGGATAATGGTGGCGGTGCAGAGCAGGCTCCGCCGGCAGGATTATGATGCCGGCGGTAGCCAGCCTTTCCTCAGCGGTCAATCCGCCATGGAAAGGCATGCAGAGATTGTCTTCCGGGGGCCCGTTGCGGGCCCCCAATATGTTGGGGGGGTGTGGGTGCACTGGGGGGGTACCGATGGTCCCCCCTTACATTTCCCTGTACCAGGTGGCAGGCACTGTGCAGTGCCTGCCACGCAGTGCAGGGAAATGCAGGACATGCTCCATTCATCATCGCGGCGGTGCTGCGGGCAGCAGCAACCACCGCAATGTTAAGGCCCGCGATCAGACCGCCGCGGTCGGATTTCGACCGCGGGTCATCGTAATTCGACCGGCGGTGATGTCGTGGTCCATGCGGGCGGTCTTTTCCCGCTACCATGGCAGTCGGGGAGGTTTTCTGACCGCCCTCGTAATAGGCCCCTAATTCTCAAGACTCCTTTTGTTACCCCATGTATTGGACACTCTTTAGCCCTGAAACTTAAATGATATGCTTCAGCTTCTGCTGTAATTCATAATTTTAATTAGGCACATTTCCTTTTATGAACATTTTAATGGTGATTTGTATTTAATCTTGTCCATATTGCAATGGTTTCAGAGACTATGCCTGATGTTTCCTCTCCGTACCATACGCACAATATATGGGTTAAGTACAACAGCACCTTAGGAACTTGATTTCATGTATTTTTCTGGTACCTTATGTATTGCATAATGTTGTCAGTCCTGATTTCTAAATTATGGGGCCAATTCACCGAACTAATCTGAGATATCCTAAACTTACTACTTTTGGTATTCACAGAAGGCATTTAGTAGTAGTAAAGTTAGGACTCCTAACTTTACTACTACTAAACTGAGATAAAATCCTAAACTTACTACTTTTGGTATTCACAGAAGGCATTTAGTAGTAGTAAAGTTAGGACTCCTAACTTTACTACTACTAAATGCCTTTTGTGAATACCGAAAGTCGTACAGTTAGGATTTTGTATCAGTTTAGTAATAGTAAAGTTAGGAGTCCTAACTTTACTACTACTAAATGCCTTCTGTGAATACCAAAAGTAGTAAGTTTAGGATTTTATCTCAGATTAGTTCTGTGAATTGGCCCCTATGTGTTTAGGTCCTGCTGTAACTCGTAATCTCATTAGGCTTAGTTTTTTTGTGCATATTTTAACTGTGTTTTGTATCTAACTTTGTTGGTATATTGTTATGGTTTTAATTAACTAAACAATAAAATATTCTGATTCTGTAGCTGCAGTTACAAACTGATACGGTATATTAGTGTCCACCCTATGCAAGATTACCAGCCATGATCACCTCAGTGTAGGATTACAAGCAGTAATGTAAAAAAGGCTTTAAAAATTTTGAATGCCTCTACAAGAGTAATACATAACGGCCACATCTGCAATGCCCTTGGCACCAAGGTAATATTATTGGTCATTAATCTCCCAATGCTGTGTAAATTATGATTCAAATATCAGTTTTAGATATGGCATGGAAATCAGGGGTTTTGAAAACACACTCATTTTCATCTTCAATATTCACTTTTTAATTTTGGTATACATATATTAATTCTACAAAGCAAACACTTCTAGATTAGTAGACTGGTCTACACACATGTGAGCTATTCATAGGTAGCTGGAGAGCTACCAGTAGCTCACAAGCTACTCGTTGGAGAAGTCTGGATTAGACTATGTAAGAAAAAAGTATAAAGGTAGTTATATTAGATTTCATATGCATTTACGTTATCTTCAAGTCTTTTAACGTTAATGCTCTTTTGATTTTCTATGTCAGCCTCAAAAATGTATTATGTCTTTCCACTACAGGCCTTAGAGAGATGCATTTTGTCCTTCATTATTTCCTTCGAAACAGAGTAATATGTTGATTTAGCTTAATTTAGTTACAAATATAATCACTAAAGTTCCTTCTTACAGTCTGAATATTCTCTCTCTATCAGTAATTGTATCAAAATTTGTTGCAAGTCAGTTCGGAAGCAAGAACATGGACATGTCTAGCTACAGATGTATTTCCTACTTCCGAGGTGAAATAAATATTGTATTTTCTTAGAAAAAGGAGAAACAATGAATGAGAGTATTATGTTTAAGTTCTGGATGAATTGGGCTGGAGAATGAAAATTCCACGATCACACCATCGATCCCAACCAATAGAATATTGAAAACGGTTTAAAAGGCAATATTTGTGGGCTGGAGTTGTGAACATTTCTAGGTATAAAAACTTTGTGGGAAAAAGTACATGCGGCGGCTATTTCCTTGCAATTCTTGGGCGAGACATTCTGTCGGTCCAAACTCTGACTATCCTGAGCCGAACTCTCCTGATTTCCCCTGCACTTCCTTGGTTGGTGAAGTTGAGCAGGTTAAACCTTTCGGCTGATTGGTTAATTTTCCAGACTATTGCATGCTGCGCATTAGTCCATCTTGCGTCCCAGTTCTGATCATCTACATATGAACTTTGGTTCGTATTATTCCTGAAATTGCACACTGATTTGCAATTAATGTTTATTTCTCTTTCTCTCCTCATGCCAGTTATTTGATTTGATGTGATTTGCTTTGAACTGTGATTATATTGTGTATTTACCTGTATCTCAATGAAACGTATGTATGAAAAATTCTAATGTATTGTTGTGTTCTGACCATTCATATTTTGAAGTTTAGATAAAAGTGCCTGGATAAATCTACTGCGTTTGCTTGCTTATTGATGAATATTATTGACAAGTATTGATTTATTGTTGTTAGATAGGCATTTCTTCATTACAGGTCCTCAAGAAGGAATGGATTCCATCTCTAATTATCTGAGTCCCTATTAGCTCTTATAAAGATCTATTGGAGGGCCTCATGATTTGTAAGTGGTTGTAGAGTTTCTATGGGCCCAAACTCTATTATTGTTGTAAATCATATTACTGAGGTTAGAGTTTATGGTGTGGTGGGTAATTTGTGTCTGTGCCCACAAAAATGTACAACACTTCCGCTGGATCACTGCCATTGTACGTACATTTCAAATCAGACTGGACAATGATAAAGCAGTGTGTAAAATCCGGTATCTTTGATATATTACAATTGGACCTGATATCCGTGGCATTGTTTTCCCCAACTTTTTGTCCTCAATACTCATGTTTTTGCTGATTTTGCTTTTGGTGGCCTTAAGACTCTGAGCACTTTACCACTACTAACCATTGATAATGTGCTTGTGCTCTTTCCCTAAAACATAGTAACATTGGCTTCCAGGTATTTGGCACATTTATTTTACTTGTAAGTCCCTAGTAAAGTGGTACTGCCTGTACGCAGGGCCTGTAAATTGAATGCCACTAGTGGGACTGCAGCGCCTATTGAGCCACCCACTTAAGTAGCCTTTTTAAAGTTTCAACTGCCATTTCGACCTGGCAAAATAAAGCTTTTGCCAGGCCTAAACCTCCTTTTTTAAAACATATAAGTGACCTCTAGGGTAGGCCTTAAACAGCCGATAGGGCAGAGCGCAGTGTATTTAATATGTTGGGCATACATTTTCAGGTTTTACATATCCTGGTCGTGAAAAACCCCTAAATTTGTTTTTTACTACTGTGAGGCCTACCTCTCCCTTAGTATAACATTGGGTTAACTTATTACATTTATTGAGTGATAACATTCAATTAGGAGCAGTCAGGAATGCTGAGTTTAGTGTCAACAGAATTTTAATTTAAAACTCTCTTTAATGCTAAAGTCGTTTTTAAGGCACAATTCTGAAAATGCCACTTTTTAAAAAGTTAACAAAGAGAAACTGGAGTTGGGCAATGTTTGTTAGCAAGGCTAGGCCATCAACAATAGAACAACAATAGAATTACCAATGCTGACAATCTTTTAATATATTCACTTGTTTAATTACTGCGACCACCATTTATTTTTTCATATTCTTAAATATAAATACATCATTTTTATATCAAAACTCATAGACAGTTGACCAACATACATGACAGACAATACCAGCACATTTTTTTCAATCACATTAATAACCCACAAAACATTTAATGCAAATCATAACTTACACATGTCAAAAACATCAATAACTTTTTCACACCTATGTGTACACCTAAACAACCTTGTATCGTGGTTGTGAATTGAATAGACCACTAAGAGCTACACTAATGTAATCATTCATCTAGCTCCTATAAGTTGGTCAAAACCAGAAGCGTGACAAAAATAACTTGAAATCAATAAATGGTGCCAGGAATATATTCTATACATCATTTCACCGCAATCATTTTCCCTATACACCAATGATGTCTTTAAAGCATGCTCTCTGGTGTGCAACACTGTGGACACGTTTTGAACCCTAATTCATTTTGGGGTTCTCCTCAGGACGCAGAACAGCTGGATACTTAGGGGCCGATTCCGATCTCGGCCGGTAGTGCTCCGAATCGGATTCGGCTTTACCGGATCCGATTCGGAGCCCTGTTTCCCGACCGAACCGTACGCGGGTCCGGCCGAGCGAGTACGATGCGAAATCGCCGACCGACTCGTCCGGGCGTCCCGACCGCTCCGACCGACTCGCTCCCGGCTCGAACCACTCTGACCGACTCGCTCGGACTCGACTCGCACCGCGCAATGGAGACGTTTCCCGGCCGGGTAAGTACGATGCGCGCCGCAAGCAGTCCGACCGAGCCGCGCACTCCGGCTCGAAAGAGCTGTCGGAGCCGTACTTTGGGGGTCCGTGTCGGACCCCCTGTACGCGTAGCCGCGCGAGTCGCACACAGGGGGACCCATGGGTCCCCCTACCTGTGCGTACCCGCTGTAGGGGCGCCCTTGTCCGACTTCGCACCCATTGAGTCAATGGGAGCCCGCGTACGCGTTGTACGACCGGCTCCCATTGACTTCAATGGGAGTCCGACCGACTCGAGTCCGATAACATACGGCCGCATCGTACTCGTTCGGTCGGACTGCACGGGTCCGATTCGGTCGGAAATCTCTCCGGGTCCGGCTCGGTCGGAGAAATTTCCGGCCCGAATCGGAATCGACCCCTTAATTGTACTGCAGAACTGACAGCATGGTCCTCCCAATCTTCTTTCTGTGTGAATGTCCCAATAGTTTTTAAATGTAGCAGTGTACAGCCAACTAGACAGTGCTGGGCTGCATCATTCAGGGAGAATCAATTTGAAGGAGATTTCTCTTCACATTTTAAGTGCTTATGAATACTTCGTTTAAGCAATCAACCCTTCATGGAAGCAAACATTTGTCAGTAATTCTTCTTTGCTGAGTAGATTTTCTTCGTGCAACTTTCCAGCAGAAGACATCATCGAAAAGGTGGAGGGGCCAACCCCATGGGTCTCTCCAATTGTGGTCGCGAGGAAGCCGAAACAACCAGGTGAGGTGAGGATATGTGCAGACATGTGCCTCCCCAATGCGGCCATAACATGAAAGAGACACTAAGGGGCATATTAACAAGCCGGCGATAAGAAATTATCGCCGCTTTAGCGTCTGTTTTCAGACGAAAAGCGGCGATAATTCTATCGCTGTATTAGCAAGGTCACGCTATCGCGTGAATCCTTGCCCTATCGCCCTTCTCCATAACGCCCATCCTGCATCTCTAATGAGATGCAAGGTGGGCGTTACTGGGCGTACCCCAGATGGGCTACGTTGTAAATATCGCCGATGTGCACATCGCAATATTTACAAGGCAGCCCACAGGATGATAGCAGGCGTTAGATTTTAGCGAAAGCGGCCGTTTTCGCCAAAATCTAACGTCTGCTATTATCCCGACTTAGCCATCCCTAACATAGGGGTGGATTGTGCTGATACGACCACAGGGTCGTATCAGCAAGGTTATCGCCGTTTGCAGGGAACATCGCTGGAAAACCAGCGATGTTCCCTGCAAAACGGCAATAACCTCGCTATCTCTGGAATTTTTATCGCCCTGGAGAAGCGCGTTGTTAATAACGCGCTACCAGGGCGATAGATTCCAGAGATAGCCGGCGATAGGGAATCTGTCGCTAAGCACGGCCAGCGATAATTATCGCTGGCCGTTGATAATATGCCCCTTAACTCCCACAGTCAATGACATTGTGAGAGAGCTATCGGACTCCGAGTGGTTTTTGAAAATAGACCTGAGGTCTGGCTACCATCCAGATCCTCTTAGCACCAGACTCCCGCCATGTAACCATATTCTTGACCCACCTTGGCTTGAGGCATTACAAACTCCTTAATCTAAGCATTTCCAGCCCTGCTGAGGAGTTCCAGGATATCATCAGAGTGGTGTTAGGCGGGGATCCAAAGGGTCCTAAATGTCAGCCAGGACAACTTGGTGCATGTCCCCACCATAGGAGACCACCTCTGCAGGCTGAGAGCAGTGTTCAAGGATGTCCTGGAGAGTGGACTCACCCTACACCAAGAAAAGTGTTAGTATCTCAAAGAAGATATTTGTTTCTTTGGCTGCTGTTCCTCTGCGAAGGGCGTTACCCCAGATCAGACCAAAGTTCACAACATATTAGCAGCACCATCACCCACCACAGTTACTGGCATCAGGAGCTTCCTAGGGATGGTAACTTAGTATGGTCACTTCATGCAGAATTTATCCCACTCACTGAACCACTCCAAGAACTCACTAAAACATCGGCCCCCTGGCAGAGGGATGCAGAGCAGGACCTGGCATTCCAGGCCACAAAACAGGCACTCTCGGAAGACACTACCATTGCATATTTCAATCCAGCCAAGGACACTGAACTTTTAGTGGACACCAGCCCCACATGCCTTGGGGCAATTCTGTCCCAGAAAGAGCTGTGTGGAGAGTAGACTCCCAGTGTCTATGCCAGCGGGGCACTAACCCTTACCGAACAAAGGTTTTCCCACATCAATTAAGAGGCAATTGAGTTTCATTGGGGGTGCTGTCCCTTCCACGTGTACCTGTACTGTCATCCATTCACGGTGACCACAGACCACAAGCTGTTACTACCACTGTTCAAATGGTCTGCAATGAAGCCCCCAACTGGAATCGAGAAGTAGATTCTCCAGTTGCAGGAATACAACTTCTCAGTAGAGTACAAACCAGGATCCCACAATCCCGCCGACTATCCATCGAGGCACGTACAACCAGCCACCCCCAAAAAGAGCAGAAAGCAGCGGACATGGAGGAGTATGTCAAGATGGTCATGGAACAATCTTGCCCTCTTCCCATCTCTCTGGCAGACATCATAGAAGCAACCGACGACTGCCTCCTGTCTGCCATCACTGCAACCCAGTCAGGGATGTGGATCAACATAATCGCCAACCTGAATAAAAAAACAGCAGAGGCCCAGTACATACTCCAATCCTTGCACAATGTTATGGATGAACCCATGGTCACTGCAGAGGGGTGTCTCCTGAAGGGACTACGACTGGTAATACCTACTCGTTTGACGCAGTCGATGGTAGAATTCACCTATAGATCTCACCAAGGGATTGTCAGAACAAAAAACAGTCTACACACAAGGTGTGGTTCCCTGGCCTAGATTATCTGGTTGAGCACACGATCTGGCAGTGTCACTTATGCCAAGCCACCGGCGGCCCAGACCCTTGTTGCCCATCATCACTGAACCAATCCCAGAGACCCCTTGCCACCTAGTCAGAGCAGATTTAGACAGCCTTCCAGATGGCCAACACCTGTTTGATATCATCAATGATTTTTCCAAATACCCAGAGTGCAATTCACATCAGCCGAAGAAACAATACCAAAGCTCAAAAAGGTCATGGCCACCCACAGTCTAATTAGGGAAATATGCATGCACAATTGTCTCCCTTACAATGGCCAGGAATTCACCAGCTATTTGCTGTCTAGAAGCACAAAGCATTGCAGTATCACCTCGCACTAGCCTCAGGCCAAAGGGGAGGCTAGGTTGTTTATGGTAACCATCTACAAGGTAGTCTGCATTGCCCAAGCGGATCAGCAAAATGTTGAAAAGGAAATATGTACCTTTCTGAAGGACTACCATCTGAAACCACACAACCACTGGAGTAGCACCCAGCATCCTCTGTTTTGGACGGAGAGTGGAAGACGCAACACCACACCACCCTCAGTGGGAGAAAACCCCAGTCCCAAACAGCATAGCCCCATCCCGGATACAAACCCAAAACCAGAAAGTGTCTCAGTGCAGGTGAGCCGCAGTCCTGAACATCCAAGTCGGGGACTGGGCACTCGTAAGAGACCATCATCTTGGAAGAAAATTCCAATTTCCTTTTGAGCACTTACCATGGCAAGTCACAAACATCAAAGGAACAATGGTGTCAACTACGCTGGGCAAGGAAACTAACACCAGGAATGCTTTGAATTTCAGTAGGTGGTAGGCTTCCCGTCCAATGTGAAAGGAGTCAATTACATCTGGATGAAATGGGAAAGGAGCTTGAACTAACAGAGTCACACTTCACAGACCCAGAGGTGCTTCAAAACCCTTGCTTAAGCCCCAGAACACCAGCACAAGACCCCACTGCAGAGGAGGTGTCAGGGTGAGGTGTCCACGATACAACCACAGGAGAAACCTCACCCTGTCCCAGCAATTTCAGGACTGTGTAATGGATTCACTAATAAGAGAAGAATATCCCAAAATGAGACCCCTCCGAGTGGCCACTGTAGAAAGGAGACTATCCCAAATTCACTGTTTCCATGTTAAGTGATTTGTAGTTTTCTTAGTTTTACACCAAGAAAAGGAGGAATGTAATGTTTCCAGCTGAGGGGTGTTCAACCTGATGCCCGGGCCATTATGGAGTTTAGTTTGATTATGGAGTTTAGTTTGTTCCAAGATCACATGACCTAATAAAGGAGGAGAGGCTGCGTAACTGCATCTCCTGGCTAGTGACCAGCAAGTATGTATGTCCATGTGTTTGCCGCAGCGCTCAGCGTGCAAACACAATGCCAGTTATTCCTCCCCACAGGTATGGGTGGCGGGGAACATAACAAACACAATCGTGGTTGGCTTTCTGTCACCCCTCTGCGGTACCATCTCATAACAGATCTAAAAGGCATCACTATATCAGGGCTTTTCTTCTTCAGCTGGTTTCTTAGTTGTTGGTTTTTAAGTGCTGCTGGGATTCTTAGCATTAGAACAAATTTAGGGCCAGATTTATCAAATTCTCCACTAACGCAGAAAAGCAGCCAAAAATGCTGCGCTGCATTGTGTGAGAAGGAGAGAGCAATAGACCACATATCTGCAGAAATATGGTACACTCCTCTCCTCTCACTAGCGACAGAGCACATTTTTGCTGCGCCACGCACACACATTTGCGCCACAGTGCAAAGGTGTATGAGTGAGTCTAGCATTGGTTTTGTACAGGAAGGGTATCCTTCCAGTGCACAATACTATGCCTAGACAACCTATAACACTTTTCCTACTTTGTCTGTGTACTGTACAGTGCAGCACACATGCAAAGTCAGAAAAAAAGGAGAAATGAAAACATTTGACGCAAAAACCATCTCACATTTTTGGTAGATAGTGTTTTGCATCAAAAACCATGGGTGATTGCAAAGAATGCCCAAGTATCACCCATGGAACACCCCGTGGTGCTAAGTAATGCAAACCAGTGCTTTGCACTGCTTTATGTGTTAGGCAACTCTGGAAAGTAAAAAAACAAAAAAAACATTTTGTGCTTGTTTGCATTACTTTTATGACGCATTCCTAGCGCAAAACGTTAGTAAATCTACCCCCATAGGGGCTTATTTACAAGCCCCTTGCACCACCAGGAGTCACTGTTCCCCATATTAAATGTGACGCACCGGCAGCACAAGTGGATTGTAAATAAGCCCCTTAGTTTCTTCATCTACAATTATGGCTTTTCAGACTTAAGCCATAATTTTGCATAGTGGGCAGGATTCTAATGTATGCCAGGCCAGGGGTATTCGGTGTTGTAACCAGACCAGTATGCGCTCTAGTGGTTTCACACACAGGGCCAGATGTACATAGACTAATGTTTATGATTCCCTAATTGTGAATTTTTGCGATTCGCTTTTAGGAAATCGCAAACAGCTTTGTAAAACAGTGTGTTTTACCCTGTTTGCGATTCCCAGCGGGTCGCATATTGATCTACCTCATTAATATTCATGAGGTAGGTCATAATTTGCGACCTATTGGGAATCGCTAAAAACACAGGGATGGTGGTCTGCTGGGTCCAGCAGACAACCATGTCTGTGTTTGCTTTTAAATGAAGCAGTGCATTTTTTTTAAATACAGTCCATTTTTTTCTTAAAGGAAAAAGGATGCGTTAAAAATGAAGTTTCCTTTTCATTTTTAAGATTAGGCAGTGGTCTGTGGGACCACAGCCTGCTCTTAAAAAACGTTTTTGCATACATTCACAAAGGGGAAGTGGTCCTCTGGGAACCCCTTCCAGTTTGCGAGTGGGTTACCACCTCCTTAAAGTAGACAGTAAAATGTGAGTGTTTTGCAACCGCATTTCGGTCACAAAACATTCACACATACCATTGTGAGCTGGTATTAGGAAGGGCAGCACTAAACACGCCCCTTCCTAATATCGAATCGCATACCTATTTTGCGATTTGGTAATAGGTTACCGAATCCCAAAATAGGGTTTGCACAAAGAAAAATGCTTTCTTGCAGTCGCAAATAGGCCGATTCTGGGAATCGGGCCGTTTGTGAGCTCAAGAAAGCTACGTGCATCTTGCACACAATCTCTTTCATGGAGATCCCCATTCACTTCCCACAGAGCCTACGAGTAGCCAAGCACTGTTGCAGATACAGGAGGAGTGTGGTGTATGACTACTACTCAGTTTTGTGTGCTTCCAGATTCCACATATTAATTATGAAAAATGATATATGCGATTTATATAGGGAACTGAAGCGAGGCTGAAATTAGAAATTGCCACATGCTCCTTATTTTGCATATGTCCCTCGATTTTGCTAAGTTCTGTGATTAAGTTCCAAAAAGAGTCATGTTAGGTAGAATTCAGAAAATTCACTATATTTCGACTATCCAGAAACTGCTGTCTAGTTTTTCAAGATCCAACACAGAATGTATTTCATTTCAATCGAACTTCTCATGTGGACAGCTAGCATTTTTAGGAGAGATGTGTGCGAGTCAAAAATCAACCCTTTCCGAACAGGTTTTAAATCAGATTAATGCTACCTATTGTTTGCAACACATAAACATTTCTCCCATTGTAATTCTGTGTTAACAGTGAAAAATAGAATCTGTCGCTTAACAAAAAGAATACCTTTGAACTCAATTAGATACATTTTGAAGGATTCTTCCCTCTTAGTAGGAATGAATCAAAACAATATTTTAAACTTTGAGTACTGAACTCCGTCCTATAAATTCAATGTGGGTATTCCCCTAGATAGCTTTGGCATAGTTTTCAGTTCCTATAAATCAAGTATTTGAATAATTTGCAAGCGTGAGCACGCGGTATTCCCAGGAGTGACTCATTCTCTGAGGTAGCTGCATTATTCACCATATGTTTTCATTTCACACCGTCTGCAGATTTCTCCACTGCTTTTATCAGAAATACTATGAATTATTCACATACTATGCACTTGTAAATACATGGAAGTGGCAATATTTGCATGTGTATGTAAATAAGTATGGCATTGTTTTGCAAGTGGTTTAGTAATCCATGTTAATGGTAAAGTTCCTATACTTGCCCTCCGTTTATGTTTTGCCGCATCATTTGTGCACTGTAATAATAATTTGTGACTCATAAGCCTGCACTGTAACCTGGAATAGGTTGCCACAGTGAACATTCTTTTCAGTTCAACAGATAGACATATCATGCTGTGGGAAATATTTTTGCTCCCAGCTCATTTTCCCTAACTATGTATAAGGTGACAAGATGGCTTTCAGGTTTAGCTTAGTGTTGAAAGTTTTTCAATTCAATTCAGCTGCCCAATTTGTAAGGGACAGAAAGGCGTTTCCATTAATTAACTGCTGAGATAAGTATACAGAATGAATAATTTCCTAGCTATTGTAACGGAAACTTTCAATTTTGTTAAGGACTCAGAGGCAATTCAATTCAATAAAGCTTTATTCGATTTCTTAAATAAGAAAATCATAAAAGCAGGTAAAAAAGACATACAACATGATTATCAAACCAAAATATTTTAAAATAACAAATATACAAATTTAAGAAATTAATTATTTGCGTAGTCAGCAGTCCATTCTCCTTATCAAGCTCTTGGCGTACTCACATCAAAATAGTTTTCCTACATTTAAAAATATTTTTAAAAAATACATTTATAGAGGTAATAAAAAGTTCATTTTCTAAAAGTTGTAAGACCAATAGTGCGGGACGACATTGTCTAAGGCCGAGGGTTCTTAAAATCGGTAGGATCCACCTCCTCCTCTGCACAGAATAAAATTTACAGAAATAAAATACATGCAATGTCGACTGTTGGGATAGGTCTTCACAGAGACATTTACACATCGGTCTTGACCAATCGTTCAAATCAGGAAAACTAATTGTTCTATGTATGATGCCTAATCTAAAACAAGTTAACAGGAATCTGTCATAGCCACCTTCGATGTTCCTTAAGTATGGCTGGATACTATGTGTGGTCAGCATAAGCTGATGTGCTTGTACAGTTGATTTTGCCATTTCGGCGGCAGTTCTATTTGTTTCCAGTAAAGACAGGTATCTACTCTTAAGATCTTTCCTGGATATTGCACTTAAGGTGTTAGGATCACTGTTATATTCTGGGTGACCAATACTAATTGTAATTTTTTTAATGTAATTTAGCCACTTAATGTGCATGGCCCCTTGTAATCTGCGACTATCATTCAAGATTTGACGATTAAGTAGTGTTTTCTCGGTAGTCCAGATCCTATGGCACAATAGGACTGGCTGAACTTTTATGATATCCGCTAAATATGGCATGCCTAGTTCTGCATGGCAGATATGAGTAGAAGTGCTATCTGGAACTGCCAGCAAAAATCTAAAAAAGGTATTCTCAACAATCTGTAGAGAGTTAATGTCAACATGACCCCAAATGCCAGCACCATAGATGGCGATTGACACACATTTTGCCATATAAATTTGCAACAAATCTACTGGTGGGCGTCTGCCCAATTTTCTGCTAAAATTGGATAAGGCTGCCGTTCCCTTCATAAACAGTAATCTCCTGGCTTTGACTGCTTGGGTCCAAGTCCCTAGTCGATCAAACAGAATCCCTAAATAAGAGAAAGTTTTAGAGCATTCAATCCTTTTATCGTCAATATAAATGTCTCTGCTCTTATTGCTGTCTGCTCCAACTTTCATAATGAATGTTTTTGAGGAGTTAACAGTGAGACCCAGATTAGACATAAATGAAGCAAAGCTTGACACTACCCTTTGAAGACCCAGCGGAGTAGGCGCCATAAGGACCGCGTCATCCGCGTACGAAAGGGCCGGTATGGGGCGTTTGTAAATTATCGGCAGGTCCTGGCACTCCTTCGCCAATGCCCCTTCCCAGATCGTTTATGTAAAGGGTAAAGAGGAAAGGTGCCAGGACACAGCCTTGTCTCACTCCTCTCATTATGCTAAATGGCGATGTGCATTCCCCTCCTACCCCATATCGAACTCTTGCCTTCGCCCCCAAATAGAGTTGCCTCATGAAGTGTATGAGTAACTTATCCACCCCCATTCCTTCTAAAATCTTCCATAACTCGTCGTGGATAACGCAGTCGAAGGCTGCGGTTAGATCGATGGATGCCAAATATAACCTGCCCCTTTTTGCCTTAGTATACTTGCACAAGAGAATGTTTAAGTTGAGACCCTGTTCCACGGTGCCCAGACCCTTACGGAAGCCAAATTGAATATCAGAAACAATCGAGTTCTCATCGGCCTAATCCTGTAATCTAGTTAAAATGACTCTACCCACAACTTTGACCATCGAGTCTAACAGTGAAATAGGTGTAAAACAAGCGGGGTTCTCCCTATCACCTTTTTTGAAAATGGGAACCAGTATCGATTCTGACCAAGTCGGTAAGAAACGAGTAGAGCAACTAGCATTAATTACTTGTGTTAAAAGTGGTCCCCAGAGTGAGATATTAGATTTAAAAAGATCTACGGGAATGCCGTCGGGACCAGGCGTTTCCCTCCCAAACTTGTCATGATAGCCTCATTAACCTCAGCAAGGTCAAAATGTATATCAATTTGATGACTCCTGGGTGGTAAATCTAGTGTGTCGGGTGTGTCAGCTTCTCCCAGTGCATCGCAAAGTGGTTTGTTATGCAATTTGGAATAATGATCAACCCATTCGGCCTCGCTGATAGCTATCTCAATCGTCAGTATATCACTGTTAACCAGAAAAGGGGCATTTACAGCCTTCCAAAAGGCAGAGTTATCCCTGGTTACTGAGGCTACATGTAGGGCGGACCAAGCTTCTTCTTTTAATGCACGTTTTCGTTCTTTTAATGCACACCTATATTCCCTTCTGGCTTCTTTAATTTCTTCTCTGTTTTTAGCTAGGACATGTTTCAGTTTAGAATAGGCCTTGGTGCATTTAGAGTCAAACCACCCTTTTTCTTTAGTAATCGTTTTTTTATTCTTCACAAAAAGGGCTTTTTTAATATGGCCCGATATGAAGGAACATTTTTCTATAATATCATTATGAGAGGTTGTCTCATCGAGACAAGCAAGAAAGGCAGTTTCACAATTAACCAAAGCCTTTCTTAAAAACTCTTGAGGGTCCACGTTGGTCCAGCGAAGCGAATATCCATTTAGCCTACTCAGGGATATATTATCGACAATGTGGGTTGAGCTATCCCTTATGTTTATTGTATTGCTCTGCACTGATAGAACTACACTTAGGGGCCGATTCCGATTCGGGCCGGAAATCTCTCCGACCGAGCCGGACCCGGAGAGATTTCCGACCGAATCGGACCTGTGCAGTCCGACCGAACGAGTACGATGCGCACGTATGCCATCGGACTCGAGTCGGTCGGACTCCCATTGAAGTCAATGGGAGCCTGTCGTACAACGCGTACGCGGGCTCCCATTGACTCAATGGGTGCGATGCGGACAAGTGCGTCCCCTACAGCGTGTACGCGGCGAGCGATTCGCGCCGTACACGCACAGGTAGGGGGACCCATGGGTCCCCCCTGTGTGCGACTCGCGCGGCTACGCGTACAGGGGGGTCCGACATGGACCCCCAAAGTACGGCTCCGACAGCTCTTTCGAGCCGGAGTGCGCGGCTCGGTCGGACTGCTCGCGGCGCGCATCGTACTTACCCGGCCGGGGAACGTCTCCATTGCGCGGTGCGAGTCGAGTCCGAGCGAGTCGGTCGGTGCGGTTAGACCCGGGAACGAGTCGGTCGGAGCGGTCGGGACGCCCGGACGAGTCGGTCGGCGAATACGCATCGTACTAGCTCGCCCGGACGCGCGTACGAATCGGTCGGGAAATAGGGCTCCGAATCGGATCCGGTTAAGCCGAATCCGATTCGGAGCCCTACCGGCCGAGATCGGAATCGGCCCCTTAGTGGAAAATGGTCGCTCAGGGGGTTCGTGTGGGTACAAAAATCCTGGGCTCTAGAGGAATGTCTACTTGACATTAAAATATAATCTATAGTTGAGAACATGCCACGACCATTGAAAGTAGGGCTAAAAGAGATAGGTGGATAACATAGATTATTTGCAAATCCTAAATCAACATTAAAAATTATTTCATTTAAAAGATCCCCATACATTGTATGCAGGAAATGTGAAAATCTGTTAGTTTCATCAGTCGAGATTCCACAAACATCCCCTTCAGCGTATTGACACAGTGCGGAATTAAAATCCCCTCCCCAAATGATAAGTACATCTTTTGTTTTGGTGGCCTGCAAACTGTTTAGATGGTTACTTATTTTCCTTAATACCCCCTCAATCAGGTCATGTGATACATTATTATAAAAGTTCAATAAGGCGATGCAAAGTGATTTATCAACATCGATAGTAATGAGTTGGAAATATCTATCTGTGACTTCCAATACAATTTTGCTTGCATTCACACAGTTTGATACAAAAGTGCAAAGACCCCCCTTTGATCTCCCGTGGGTCGATGCAAGTGCTGGCGTATGATAGGTTTTGTAGCTATTGATGTGAATAGGCTCCTCCACCCAAGTTTCCTGCAGACTAACTATATCAAACTTCCCAACAAAGTCCGACCATGACTGATTATTTATCTTTGATTTTA
Source organism: Calotriton arnoldi (assembly GCA_963921515.1). Taxonomy (NCBI): domain Eukaryota; kingdom Metazoa; phylum Chordata; class Amphibia; order Caudata; family Salamandridae; genus Calotriton; species Calotriton arnoldi. The sequence continues at coordinate 339,867 of CAWUFW010012513.1, read as the reverse complement.
AGCCTGCGACATTCCAGAACATTAAATGACAGTGGTCTTTCCTATTTTGTCCTTTGAACTTCTTAGCCTTGGCATAAACAGAAAGTATGCCAGAAGTATCTAGAGTGACTGGTGGTAAAGGGTTATCTTTATTTACCTTAGTGCCGTCAGGCAGTGATAGAATCTCATGGACCCTACAGGTAGATGATAGAAAGTTAGGTAAGATAAGTAGTTTGTTGGATAAAGTGCTAGGTATTACTGAAGTCTGGATACCTGGGTGTATCACTTGTATGAGGATATGGGTTTTCTCCCTTTTCTCTACTGACCTAATACCTATCGGTAGTAGTCAATCAACCTCCTCTAAGGTTGGGAGCAAGTCAAAACGGTTATGAACTGGAACATTATATAAGGGGCGGGGGTTATCTTTATAAGGCCCACTAGCTGTCCTGATGTAATTATTGTTTGTAGGCTGGTAAAAATATCCCAAAGGGACTAAGTAAATACCCTGCACTGAGATAGAATAATTTCCTACTCTACTTAGTATCATTTGAGCTAGCTGTGGGGTTCTAAAAGTCAACACCACGCAATCTCCGTGGAGATGCCTGCGTCCCCTGCCTATCCAACTCACTCTTCTGCCCATTTTAAACTCGGCGAAAAGCATTTCTGTTAAACCGGTTTTTGATCCAAGCCAAAATAAAGACTTATTTCTTAAAGTGTCCCATGACTCCAACGCCCCAGGAGGTAGCCTAGGCACGTTGGCTAGCACTACCGTATACGGGGTAGCAGCTGGAGGTAGGTCCAAATAAGTCAATTCGAGTTCGTTTCTGTTTGGAAGAATAGGTGGTTTCGAGCTCAAGGCGCGTAAATCGGCCGAAGTATAAGCTCCCTGAATTTTTTCCTCAGCCGATGGCACTGTGATGTTATCAAGTGTAGAATAAGTGCTTAAAGTCCTACCGGATGCTAAGGATAGTGAGGGGTAGGGAGTAGGAGGTTTTACAATCGACTCATGTTGGTCCCTGTTATGGGAAACCCCCATGGAATTTGCCTGATTAGAGGTTGCTATACATGTGGATCGAGTATGTATCTGACTACTACTATCTAGATGAACCGGGCCGTCGTTGTTTATTGTAGCCGGTTTTTTGACAGTTAACCAGCAGTTGTCCATGCATCTAGATAGGGTTTCTTCCAAGACACTGACTCTTCTAGTTAAGTTGGTTAAGGTATCTCTGAGGTAATCGTCTAGTGCATCTAATTTGGCATTTAACTTAGAAAGATCGCTCTGCATACAAGGATTCTTACTAGATAGAGATTTTTCCTCACTACTATACTTGTGAGGTGGTTGGGGTTTACCCTTTTTAAGTGGCTTTTTGCGTGGTTTAGGAGGTATCACCCTTGGCGTTAATTCCTCAATTGAATTTGGGAGGGTGTCTGGATTTCTTGGGCGCTTCGTGGGCGGTTGGGAATCGCTCTCCTGGTCGCTCACTGAGATGTGCTCAGACATATTCAGTATGCAACCTTTTGAGTTCAACTGTCTACTATGCACTTCAAGTGGGTGGGCACATGTACCATGAGCAACCTCCCCTGAGTTTAATCCTTGGGCGAGACCTGTTTTTTCCGGGTTCATGGCCTCTTCAACAGAAATAATCTGCTGTTCAATTGCCCCCATAGCCCCCGTTAAGTAATTCAACAAAGTCAAGCGAGGGCCTCCCCCCGACTTAGGCTGTGTTTTAGCCTGAGGAATTATCGCTTTCCTCTTACCCATTGTGCCGAACAGTTGCTATAAAAACAGAGCTGATTTTATTCTCTGAATTCTTTATCAGTCTCTATCAATCTTAATCAATCAGTATGATATATTCTCAGGGCTTTGTAGCGACTGGTCACACAATGACCTATACAGTGCTAACAGTATGAATATATTTCGCTAGCCCACCACAAGATAATCTAAGAAATTATCCAGTTAAGAGAAAGTCCCAGACTCAAAGCAGTCATATATGCGGGTGAGCAAAAAGCTCGCTTGCAGGAAGGACTCACCCCCACACAGATGGAACTATATGTCGTGAAATCACTGATCCTCCAAAAAAAACAAAATCCACGAGCGGGGGCCCAGCCGGGCCTCTTCCGGCCTATGACGGGCTAAGACGGGCCCGTCTTGGCCCGGTCTTCGCCCGGGCACGCCACGCACGCGTCCCGCGCTGCGGGACCGAGTCCGAGGTTATATGGCGTCACTCCGCCTCCAGGGGCCTGGAATAAAGTGCTCAGTGCGTGTAGGGCAAGGGACAGGCAACAAAGTCCAAGGTGCCGGTGCAGATCGGTCTCCCGCGCTGCAGGACTAAGTCCGAGGTTATATGGCGTCACTCCGCCTCCAGGGGCCTGGAATAAAGTGCTCCGTGCATGTAGGGCAAGGGACAGGCAACAAAGTCCAAGGTGCCGGTGCAGATCGGACTCAGAGGGAAGGCTTATGCTATCACTTTCTTCATTTATTGAATAGCAGCAATTTCATTAAGATTTAACACAAACTACATTTCCCATGAACCACCCGGAATTTCGTTAAAAACAAAAACCGGCAACTCTGTATGCACAGTCCAGCCTCATCCAATTAGCGGTCAGCCCTTCTTATGTAATTCCTTATCTGTGAGCTCTCGGCCTCTTTTGTCGTGCGAGTCATGCCATAGCTCTATCCTCACTGTTCTTGTTTCCCCGAATTCGAGTCTGGAAAAAAGAAATCAGTTATCAAATGATTTCCACTGGAAGGAACAATACAATTGAGGCAACTTTTGTAACCAAAGGACATCAACAGCTCTAACAAGAGAACACCAAGGGGGATATTCACAAGAACGTGCGATAAACATCGCCAAAATAGCTTAACGCAAGTTTTCATATCGCCGTCTATCGCGGGAAAATAACTCCGGGTTAACATCGTATTTTCAAAACGGCGGTAACATGCGATAGTCTCCCGATAACGCGTCAAATGTCCGCAATAACATTACCGGGATGGCGATGAAAATCCAAACCCGAACGCGAAAAAAGTTGCAATGGGCCCAACCGCGATAAGACAATCAGTGAAAAGCAGCGCCAGGCCTGCAATTCACACACGTCAGGCGGGAAAAACCACTAGAAAAGCAGAAAAACACAAACAAAAACCAAACTACAGCGAAGCACAATGGAGACAGCCGGAGCAGGTACAGAGGACGGCTAGAACCCAACAAGCCCACCAGAGGAGCAGCCTGGGACCTCGGGGACAGGGAACGGCAAGGACAAGAAGAGGACGACGCGGTTCAGTCCACAGGAAAACAGGATCCTGATCACGAAGGTGATAGAACACAATCAACAACTATTCGTCACCTCCACTGTGTCATTGGCAACAAAAAATGGAACATGGAAGTCCATTGTGGACAAGGTGAATGCAGTCGGAGTGCTAAGGAGGACAATGGATGAGGTCAAGAGGCGCTGGAATGATGTGAAGCGCAAGACCAAGCAGAAACTCGCCAAAAACCAGAAGGCAGCAATGCAGACTGGAGGTGGGAGTCCAGCGCCACAGGAGGAGCTGGATGAGATGGAGGAAATGATGTCCACAGTCATCAGTGGGGAGACGGTGGCAGGAGTTGGGGGACCGGACACTGCTCAACATGACCCGACACAACAGCAACAGGGTGAGTAACGACCGGGAACTGGGGGGACGGGGGGAGATGGGCACAATGGCACACATGCACAATCAAGCGAAGCACAGTGCACACCCACAATTACTCTGGATCATGTCCCTGATCCCCTTGGCACACTGCAGCACACATAGAAACAGCACATAGGCCCCCGTCGACTATGTGCCCAGAGGAGGCCCGCCCACACATCACTTATCTCACAACCAACCCATGCACATGTGTTGAACCCAGCAAAGCTGCAGGTCCGTGAGCCACACTGACAATGCAAGTGACACTGCATGACGATTAGCATGGCTGTAGTCCGATCATCATGACATGGTGCACGGCACCACACTGAGGTGGCTGAGTGTGGACCACATCCATAAAGGAGCAGGTCACACTCTGACACATCCACCTGCACAAACAACCCCTGACGTCAACAACACATCTGCGGACAAACCATGCCCCAAAATCCCAACTCCCTCCAAGACCCAAATTCACCCAAGTCTGCAACATCTCAGCACTGTATGGGCACAGAAGTAAAAGAAACTGGCCAATCACAGTTGGCATAGCAGGGAAATGTGAGATGTCAATGTACAAGTACAAACACATATCCGTGATGTTGTCGAAATGTCCACTGTCCCGCGTCAAATAGGCAGCTCCTCCTAAACAGTCACAATGTACATTGTCATGCAGTCTGTATGTGAACTTGTACAATGCGTCAACATACATGTGAACACAATGTAATACTGCATTTCCCCTTCACATTGTAGAGGGAGCATCAACACCTCCTGTAGAGCAGCCCCAACAACTCTTCACTGATGACGATGAGGACATTCCCAACATCGACACCGAAGCCCTCCAAGTCCTCATTGACAGCTTCGGCACCCCACCTCCAGGAGCAGGGCAGCCCTGCTGCATCGAGGAGACCCCACCCCCTGCACAGACCACACAGCAGGAAGCACCTACCACACCGGTAAATAGACATAATATCGGAAAAAAAAATATAGAATGGACAGAATATCGAGTAAAAAATATAGAATGGACATAATATCGAATGGACATAATATAGTGGTTAATAATATCGAAATGCAGGTAAGTAATATCGATTGCCAAAATATAGCAGTACATAATATAGGCATTAAAAAATATCGAATTTTTAATAATATCGAATTTTTTGTAAGTGTTTTGTATGTTAGTATACGAGTTAAAAATGTATAATATTTTTCTAATGTATGTTTAATTTTTTTAAAGTTACGAAATTTATGTCAAATAATTTTTGCGTATATTTCTTCCGTAGCGGGTTGTGGGTTTACAGGGGAATAGGGTGGGAAGTAATTTAATTATAATATATATTTTTATAAATTAATAAAAATTAATTAATTATATGTTAATTAATTTTTGTGTAATTTAAATCTGTAGCGGGTTGTGGGTTTATAGGGGAATAGGGTGGGAAGTAATTTAATTTAAATTAATTAATTAAATATTTTATTAATTAATAATTTAATATTTAATCATTTATATTGTTAATTACGTTAATTAATTTATTATTAATTAATTATAATTTGACTAATAACAATACATAATTAATTGGTAAGTATGTTAATTATGTTAAAAAAAAATTATTAATAAGGAGCCCATTACGATACCTGGCGTAAAAAAATCCGCCAGGCATGGAAGCGGCAAAAATCCGCCCGCACACACCGCCTGAACACCGACCACGCCATTACGATTACACAAACCGAAAACCGCCATCGGCGGAAAAATCACACAAAATACCGCCCGCCAACGTCCGAGTCGGAGTCAAACCGCCCGCCACGGACGGAAACACGCACGACAACACAAAACCGCCCGCCCTCACGGCCGACACACCGCACGTGAAATTACGATCGCACCGACATGAGCGCGGAAAAACCACAAATATACCGCCCGCCAGCGCAAACAACGCCGATGAGAATCGACACAGCAGAAGCCATGGCGCCCACGTACCTGCACAGAAACCATCCGCACACAAAACCAATAGCACACAACATGGCCAACAAGTCCACACAGCAAGGCACGCACAAATACACAAGCACAGTACACATCCCGAAAACACCCCCCGGACAAACAAAAAATACAAAGGCCAGAACCCCAGACACAACACACCTGAAAACAACAGACCATGAGGACACACCCACATAGGTGAGTACAAAAGCAGCACTCCCACAGACCACAACCCCTTGCTACATTGCAAACCAGAGAGGAGAGGAGAGGACACAGTGACACAGCAAGGACAGCAGCACACCACAGAAACGCACACATCACAACCACCACCACCACCACCACCAAACACCACCACCACCACCACCACCACCAAACACCGGCACCACAAACCCCCTGCACATTACACAACACACACCGCACCAGCACCACAAACACCATGGCACCACAAAGAATGCCCAAGTACACGCCCATTGAGCTGACGGTCATGGTCGACGAGATCATCAAGGTGTACCCACAAATCTATGGGAACATGGTCCAGCACACACCACTAGCCACCAGAAACAGAATGTGGAACCGGATCGTAGACCAGGTCAATGCAGTCGGGACCCTGCCCAGGAACAGAGGTGAAATAAACAAACGTTGGAATGACGTAAAGAGCCTGGTCAAGAAGAAGGAGGGCAAAAACAGAGAGCTGGCTGCCGTCACTGGCGGAGGGAATCCTGCGCTCTTTAAGACCTTCAAAGCGTGGGAGGAGAAGGTGCGAGTCGTAACTACATCCGGATATCCTCGCCGGATTAGCAGGGGAGTGGAGGCTGGTAAGTACAAACTAATGTATACCAGCACACCGCTATGTACTCACATGCGCAACCACCATGCCACAGCTCCCAGGGACAAACACCCCCATGTCCAGCACACAATACACAACACATCACACACACATGCAACAGACACCACCACACACAGCCCAAACCGAACAACTGTAACATACGTGGGGACATGTGTACACTCAGCCAGCCACGTAACCACCAACAGGTCCCCAAACATGCCAGAAGCGCCACAACGAGCACCCACCACACCCATGTGTCCGCCACAGCTGCACTAACCGACAAGTAACAGGTAAGTGGCAGGAACACAAAGTGCAGTGGGTGGGAGGGTGGACAGCCTAAGTACAACACACACCAGGCCCCAGTCCCACAGCACAGCAAGGAGGAGCATCCCCCACACCCCACAGCCACGTGTCAGCCACCGCAGTGCACAACGACAGCCGAAAGGCAGACATCACGGTCCACAGCAATCGGTGTCAGTGGGTGTCCAGCCACCCCACGACCCACAACACCCCCCACCCCCACAGACCTGCAACATGGAGCACCCCCGCTTAGAGCCATGTGGCATCCAGTACAGTGCACGCACGAACAACTTGCAGGTGGGAAACTGGACAGGGCTGGATTACTGGAGGCATGAGGACCATAACACGACCAACACATGGGACATGTCACGTAGCAGACAGAACACGCAGCACCGCCCACCGTCACGAACAAGTGAACAATGTGCACACGGACATGAACAACAGACTCACACCCCACATGACCCATCACATACATAGCAACACCCAAGGAGCCACGTCTGCATGCACAAGCCACACTGAATATAGTACCACACGGCAGCCACTGTGCAACTCATCACACACAACCGAAACACCATTGAAGTCCTGTCCATGTAGCCCCTACTGCCTGTCAACCACACACCCCACAACTACGCCTATGTAAGACAAACAACACTAGACGCAACAGAGCGGAACAACATATATGCACACGAACACCACTGAACCCATCAAACACACAGACACACCATGCACATACAACATACCATCCTTCCGTCAGCCCCAGTCTCATGAAAGGCATGTCATCCGCACAGCTGCCACACATACAGCAGTCACGCTAAGATACATGCCCATGACCAACCATGTGCCAGAAGTCAATGAAGCGCACCACACACTGTGAGCAACAACACACAACATGGGCCACCCCCGAGCACTGCAGTGATGCACATGGCACAGGGCAGCACGCACACCAAGGAGATGGGACAACTGCAATACGTTGGCTGGCACACAACCATCACTCACTCATAACGATGCGTCCAATGCCATGTCCAGTAATCACAACAGACAGCAAATATGCAGGCCATGTCAAGCATGCACACACCTCAAACCATGCACTGTCATGCTGCCACAACACATGTCACGTTCGGCACCCATGGCTCACAGCATGTACCCCAAAAGCATATTCCATCCCAAATGCGAATCTGGGGCATGGCCCCCATGTTGCCATATGCGTTCCTAAGCGTTCCATTTGAACCCCAAAAGCATATTCCCTCCCAAATGCGAATCTGGGGCATGGCCCCCATGTTGCCATATGCGTTCCTAAGCGTTCCATTTGAACCCCAAAAGCATATTCCCTCCCAAATGCGAATCTGGGGCATGGCCCCCATGTTGCCATATGCGTTCCTAAGCGTTCCATTTGAACCCCAAAAGCATATTCCCTCCCAAATGCGAATCTGGGGCATGGCCCCCATGTTGCCATATGCGTTCCTAAGCGTTCCATTTGAACCCCAAAAGCATATTCCCTCCCAAATGCGAATCTGGGGCATGGCCCCCATGTTGCCATATGCGTTCCTAAGCGTTCCATTTGAACCCCAAAAGCATATTCCCTCCCAAATGCGAATCTGGGGCATGGCCCCCATGTTGCCATATGCGTTCCTAAGCGTCCCATCTGAACACCAAAAGCAAAGTACAAACCAGACCCAGGATGGGCCAGGAGCCCGCATACACCAGAGTCACAATAAGTAGGGGCACAGCAACACACCCATCGGCATGGCCAATCCGTCCCATGCCACATGTGCACAGCACACAGTCCCATTGCCAAGCACACACAACTACAAATGCTACAGCCACACACACGCCTCCGGGAAACCCATGTACGAGATTGCACGAACTGTTAATGTCAGACGACAACTACATACTTCGCCAGGTGCAACACAATAACAAATCTCATTCTCTCCACAGGTGACGAACTGCTGGATGCTGGGGATGGAGCCAGCAGCCAGCACAGCCAGCCGACAAGCCCCCACGAGGACACACGGATCTGGAGGATCTGTCCTCCTCTTCGGACACGGACCACCAAGCAGGCCCATCTGGTGTGGCAGGGCCCAGCCGCTCCCCAGGACCCCTCCTACCCACCAACCCATCATCCAGGGCTGCTGAACATTCCCAGCCCCCTGCTGCCACTGTCGTTGCGGCCACACCCACGGTCATTGCGGCCACACCCACGGTAATTGCGGCCACTACCATTGCCGCAACCGCCACCATCGCCGCACCGACCACCACCGCCGCCACCACCACCACGTCTTCGCTGGCACCAGCCCCAGCGCAGGTGGTGGCCCGGCCGACTGGATCCACCCTGGGAGCCACAGCGAGGACCGTGGTGAGCAATGTGGCTAGTGGGCAGGCCGGTGGCAGCAGGACTGGTAGGAGGAGCAGGGTCAGGAAACGCCAGCCTCCCCTGGGAGCCATGCCCTGCCTCAAATGGCCAGAGTCCTTGGGGCCTATGAAGAGGCCCAAGGACAATGGGTCCGGTCTGCTTCAGACACGCGTGAGGTGCTGGGGGTGCTGAGGTCCATGGATGCCCGTATGGGCCAACTCGTGGACCTCAGGGGCCAGCTGGTGGTGGCGGTGAGGTCACTGCCAGGGACAGCAGCTCCCCCTCCGCCACCACCTGCCGGGGCGCAGGGTGGAGCAGCAGTGTCCAGTTCCCCTGCGTCCACAGCCAGTGAGCACACCTCAACCACCAGCATGTCGCAAGCAGGCACCCCCCCTCGCAAACATGGAAGGGGCCGTCCGAAGTGGAAACAGATCTCCCGGGAGGACTTCGCACGCTCCAAACCCAAGTGAGGCAGCCAGCCAGCCTTCCGCCAGCCTTCCTTGACCAGCCACTGCATTGACTTGGACTACGATCCCACTCCACACAGCCATCTGGATGGCATGTGTGTGTTGGACTATGGACATAGAACCAGTGGGTACACCCTGATCATCACGCAGCCATGACCGACAGCTCATTGTCACTGCACGCACCACTTTTGTCATCACCTTACACACAATCACATGTCACAGTTTGTAATAAATGCACCTTTTTCACTAACTGCTGTTTGTGCCCTGTGTTTTATTTGTACGGAATACAACGGCCACCTTGGGCGGAAAGGCACCTGATGCGTGGCATGGCAATTGAATCCGGAGGGCCTGTAGGGACCTAGGGGTGGGAGACAGAACAGGAGCACATTCAATGAGTGTGTCACACACCCATCACACAGTACATGTCAACAACTACAAGCAATGTACACACATCGCACAGAGCAATAGGGCACAATGCCACAGCCACCAACAGTGGCATACTACCCTGGCCATGGAGCGTTGACACACAGCACGCAGTGAACAAACGGCCACCCTGACACAGCACACACACACCTGCACAGATACAGCCACATCAGCCGTCGTACATGGACACTCACCGTCAAGTGAAGTAGCGGGCGATGAGCTGCTGCCGCACATTACCAGCTTCCTCCTCTCCGCTGTCCTCCTCACTCGAGCTGTCCTGGTCTGCGGGCTGGGGCCCTGGTTGATCTCCGTCATCCACGATGAGGGGGATCTGCTTCCGAATGGCCAGATTGTGCAGCATGCAGCACGCCACCACTATCCGGCACACCTTCTGTGGGGAGTACGCCAGCGCACCCCCGGTGCGGTCCAGGCACCTGAACCTGGACTTGAGGAGGCCAAAGGTACGCTCGACCACACGTCTGGTCCTCCCATGTGCCTCATTGTAGCGATCGTCTGCTGGGGTGCGAGGATTCCTCAATGGACTGAGCAGCCATGCCCCATTCGGGTACGCAGAGTCACCTGGGTGTGAGGGACACAGAGAACCGTTGCAATTCCAACTGGACAGGGGACAGCATCGCACAACCAGCACGCTACACCACTACACATACTCACCGACAATACAGGCACGATCCTGTTGCATATTGGACATCAGTCGTGGCAAGATGCTGTTGCGCATTATGTGTGCGTCATGGGCCGAGCCTGGGAACTTTGCACACACGTGGGTGATCACCATGTCCGCAAGGCACACCACTTGCACATTCAGGGAGTGCGTGTGCTTCCTGTTGCGGTACAGGTGCTCAGTGGCCTGTGGTGGAACAAGGCCGACATGTGTGCAGTCAATGGCTCCAACGACGTGTGGGATTCTGCCAAGGGCATAGAATGCACCCTTCACTGCCGCCAATTCACGAGCCCTGGGGAAGCGGATGTACCTGTTTCGGTACAGCATCATGGCTGCCAGTACATCCCTCAGCACCTTGCTGAACATGGGCTGGGACATCCCTCCTCCAATGCCCACTGTGTGCTGGAATGACCCAGTGGCGAAGAAATGCATGGCGGCCATCACCTTAGCCGTGGGGGTGACAGCAGTCGGATACACCCTGCGGGGACGGAGATGGGGTTCTAACATGGCACACAGTCGATGCAGGCTTGGCCTGTCCAGCCGAAACTTCCTAATAACCTCTGTATCGTCCATGTCCGCCAGCAATTGGTATGGGCGGTCAATGTTCGGTCTCCGCCTAGGGACAATGGCAGAGGACACATGTCAAAGCAACACGACACATAGCAATTTCGCATACACATCACTGACATGACTGAGCAAGCACATGAGCCACAGCCCAGCTGTCAAGCTGGGACGGCACGGCCACAATACACTTACACAGGTCTCCCAACAATGGCAATGGCTAGTGATACAAACCACTGCCATGTGCATGCACATGGGGATCTAGGCCCCAATGACTTGTGGGGTGTGCTGATGGGGACTGACTGCATATCCGTCAAGCGGCAACGCCACGGCAACATGAATGTCTGCTGAGCATGGAACTGCTTCCGCGGCTGGATGAGTATGGCACACGACGACGACGATGTGGGCACAGGCTGAGCGGCCAAAACAAGTGGGACCTGTGGCACGAGGGGATATGAGACAGTAGTAGGTGTCAGCACTGCACCCTATGTACAGCACTGTACGGATCACACCTCCCGAAACATTGACAGGTGTCCACAATGACAGCCCCATGCCAAGACGGCTGTGTGCTTGCAGTCACACGTCACAGGTGAGAGGTTACATTGCACGTGCCAGGTGGCAGACGTACATAGTGGGAGCTGACATGTGTGTGCATGTGTCTCCTGTTCAGGATCCACCAGATGGGCGCTGACTCTGTACTGACCATTGGACACAGCATGTTCCGTGGAAGGCTTGTGTGTGTGGGATGGTGGCACTGGATGTGCCTCCGTTGGGTGGGGGGCCATGCACAGGGCGGGTACGTCGATGATTGCGCATTGTTGGTCACGGTGGGTGCACCAACTGAAGATGTGTTGCCCTGTGTTCAATTCCTATGTCCGCATGATGATGGACTGTAGATGTGGGCAGACTACACATTGGTCGATGTGCTGTCTATATGCATGTGCCTTCACACCAGGCACAGCTGCCCCTGCACATGTGACCCCTGCTGGACTCGCTGCTGGGTCTGTGGAGCTGATGCACCTTCTGCGCGTGGGGCGGACAGCTCTCCTCACTTCCCTCATTGCGCATGTCATGACTTTGCCGCAGGTGACATGGATCATGGAGGGCCCACATGTACGCGTGGGTAGGCTACACATGATTGTACACTGGTCGCCACCCCCAGTCAGTGTTTCGAATGGGAAGGTTGTCGTGCTGGTGGTATGTTCGATGTGGCGGATGGGCGGGCCTAGGTGCGGGCTTACATTCCGGACATGGGGGGTAGTTGGATTGGCGACTAGTTGCAGTACACACGGGACACGTCTCTTCCTTTCCACATCTGGGTCATCCCTTGTACTTACTGACAGTGATACAGTCATCTTCGCCCCAGCCCTCATGTCCTCCCCTCGCTCCCCCAATATGCATGCTCACCTGCGAGGCTAGCGCCTGCACAGGCAGCCCCAAGCTCGCACCAGAGAGGGCAAGGAGTGTATGTGTGGGTCCAGTTGCACGAGTGGGCTGTCTCAGGGTATGATGTGTGGCGGGACGCCGTCCACCTGCGTGGTGCCCCAAATGGAGACCCGGCCTGCATGGACTATGCATCGCAGTCTTCGCCTTCCGGATCCGCCACCTGCGACACCCAGTGGCTGTGGCTGCCCTTGCGGCCAGGCCGCGTCCGTCTGTGGCTGATGGCCCACACATTCACTCTTTGGCCTCTCTGGGGAGGGCTCGGGGGTGGTGGTGCACGCGCTTGCACTTAGTCGCAATGGCATGTGGCGTGGTTGGTATGATGGGCAATGGATGGGATGGTGCGAGCCACCTCCCGTGACGTCAGTGCTGCTCGTGCTGTGGTGCGTCCCCTACACTTCCATGTGACTTGTGCCATGCTAGACGTTGAGGTTCTATTGCCTGCGTGATATGACCAGGAGGAGCGCGAGGAGACCTCTCACACACCATGCTCCACTGCCATCCCGTGCCCTGTATCGCCTGTGCGGATTGACTATGTTGGGGTTACACCTGGTCGACTGGGGCTGTGTGTGCCTTGTCAAGGGGCATGGCGGGCGCACAACAGGATCCAGCTTGTCCACAGAGGGTGGGCTGAGGTGCGCCTGGTACCGCTTTGTACGTGTGCCCGGCTGCTGTGCACACACGTGTTCACTCCCCCCGACAGGTGTCGTCTCACAATGCCCAGGGAAGCGGTGGTGTACTGTTCATGACCCCTCCCAACACGGCGTGCTCCAACTTGGCATGTGCGCATCTACCCGTCGCACCCACCCACCTGAGCACTGCGTCCATACGACTTCACACGACACATGTGTGTCTTCCACAGTAGTGCTACTCATTTGCGTTGACATCCAATACCAGTGGACTACATGGTCATGTCACGACTGCCGTGTACTTCACATACTCTCATCCTCTCTCATTCGTACTTGTGAAATGAGTCAGCGGAGACAGTTTTGGTTTCAAACATTATATTGAGTCTTCTGTCCTCTGTGATGCAGTATAGTGGACACTACTGGCAGCGGAATACATGTTGAGGATATACTGAGCATGATTGCAAATGGGATAGGGTGTGGGGTTACATGTGATTGGCTGTTGCATGTGGGATGTGGGCTTCAGAGTGACATCTGCTTGGCCAAGGCTGTGCTAATGTACATTTACGTATAGCTGCGGAGCTGCGGACTTTGACACAGACGGTATACATGTAGCCTACCAGACCCCTTGGCATCATGGGCACAGTCCATCTCAGTTCCATGTGACAGGTTTGCTGCGGTTGTTCCTCATGCACGCGTGCATGTGAGATGACATCAGGGCATGTGCTTGCGTGCATGCAGCGGCGTGCCACTTGTTGTTGCACTGTGGTGGTTACTGGACATGTCACAGTCACTGGGGTCGTGTTGTTGTTGTATGCACTTGTCGTCCATGCAAAGGTCCTGGTATGGGATTCCCGGGGCGGGGGTGGGAGGGGTGCAGCACCCACAGACTCCAGGCGACCTATTCATGTCCACTGAGCGGTGTGTGTGTCCATGGGCGCTGGATCCATGTCGTGTCCTGGTTGTTCGTGCAGTTCCGTCCATGTGGGTGCGATACACAGAGCCCATGCCACTGCCTCCCACGATGCATGCGGTGTTCCTGGATGTGATGGGGAACAGTGTGCATGTCCCGGTCATATCCGATGTCATGGCGATGTCGTTGATGGTGTGGTTACAGTTGCCGGTCGTTTGGTATGGCTGTTGTGGTGGTGACTGGCCAGTCCGTGCGGAAGCTAAGCATGGGTGCGGGGTTGGACATCATAGGTCACTCGGGGAACCTGCGTTGTGGTCCGACGAATTGACAGGTTGTCAGGTATGCGATGCCGTCCAGCAGGGCTTCCATGTCATTGGTGGTGTACATGTTTGCCAGCCAATGTAGCGGATGGTGGCTGTCAAGGTGTTGTTCGTAAGTTGTCCCTTGGAGGACCATGATGGGGCATGCTGGGTGACATTCGATGTAGCTGTTCTCGATGATCCGTCGTGTGGAGGCACAGTGGTCCCATTTCAGTGCGGGTGCGATGTTGGCCACATACGCCATGCCCCCATAGGCAGAGCAGGCCCTGTCGTGTGCGTCCAGAGGAGGAGTAGTGGTAGCAGGTCCGCCTTCAGACATGCCGGGTTGGAGAGGCATATCTCAACGGGATGCTGGTATGGACACCTCCGACAGTAGAAGACGGGCATGACGCAGCTGAACAATGTGATGCGGTAAGTCAGTCGGTAACTTACGTTCAGCAGGGACAGGAGATCGCATCCCAATGTATGGAACAGGTTGGTTTTGTACAGCTTGAGCTGTTCGCCGTAGTTGGGTAGGTGTGTTGCGGTTGCCATTTCCCAGCGGTGCGTTGTGGTGGCGTGCTCCGGCTGTGTGTGCAGTCTGCAATGTGCACGCTCCGAGGTTGCTGTGAGCTCTGTGTAGTCGTAGGGAGACAGGACTTGTGTTCTGTTGGCTTGTTTGGAGGACACGGGCCCTCTTCCCACATGCTTCTCAGACAGTTCAAGGTCAGTGATGTGTGACTCCTTCCAATTAACTTGCATGTGGCCGACATGGGGAGTGTTTTCTTCTTTCTTCCCCGTCCGTTGTGTGCTTCTGTGATATGCGCTATCTGCCCTGTGGTCGGTCTCCTCGGCATGCCTGTGTTGGTCTATTCTTGGACAATGGCTGTATTCACCGGCTTCTGTCGTAGGGCTGTGGTTTCGGAGTTGGAATGGAAGGTCATTCAGTGCTGTCTGCTCTCCCTTGTGTGGGCGGCAGGCTGCCTTTCCGCTCTGCGTTGGGCCTTGTGTGTGAATGTTATTCTTGGGCCACCTGTTGTCGGTCCCCGGGCTCTTTGGTGTTCCGTTTTATATGTCTTGTTCATATGTGCAGGGTGGTATGGGTGTTTCAGTGTGGTACTGGCGTTCCTCTTCCCGAAGGGGCCCTGCTTCTCCTAGTTGGTGTTGACGCCGCTGTGTGCTTCGCCATGTTTGTTACACTGGGGTGTGTCCTGCTGTTGCGTGTCTTCACTGACATGTGTGCGTCGGTTGTGTGGCGTTGGGTGTTGTCCGTGAATTGGGCGTTGGGGACATGTCTGTGGCAGGCCTGTCACGTGTCATGTGCGTTCGGGGTGGGGCTGATGTGTGTGCTGCTTGGTTGTGTCCCTGTGTCTGTGTGCGACGCATGCATGGCGCTGCGGTTGGCCTCTGCGTTGTGCGCATGTGTGGCGGCGTCATCGGCGCTTTGGGGCCGTGACGGGGTGGTTGGTTCCTAGTCCCAGGTGGTGTGTACACATGTGTTCCGCGATGTTACGATTTGGCCTGTGTGTCATATGTGGATGCAATGGTGGATGTGTTGTGTACACGCGCTGGTGGGGGGTTGTCCGCTTTTCCGCCCTTGCACTGTGTGCGCTGTTTGCGTGCACTTGTTGTGTGTGTGCCTACCTGCGTCTCCGCGGTACGTTGCGTCCTTGGTGGTGCATCAGCAGGAGCATGGGGAGGGCCTGCAGTGCTGGATTCATGCTCGGGGAGCCGCTTCTTCGTTGTCCGTGCTCGGCATCCGTGTTACCGCTTCGGTTTGTCGTACGGTATCTCTTGGCCGTGGGAGCCGTTTGTTTGCGGCATCGTAATTTATGCGCCGGGCGGGACATGTTTCAACGGACGGTGTGTGTCAGTTGGGCTGCGCCGCTACGTGTACGGGCGCACTTTGATGGCGGACGGTGTTGCTGGCGGTGTTTGGCCTACTTTTCGCATCGTAATTGGACGGGCGTGTGGACTGCTGCGTGCCGGCGGTAACTGGTGCTTTTTGCATCCGCCAGCACGGCGGTGGTGCTTCCGCCCGCCATCGTAATGAGCCCCTTAGTAATTAAAAAGATATTAATTATTAAAAATTATTTTGTTAATATGTTAATTGTGTATGTTTTTTAGGAGCGGGTTGAGGGTTGATAGGGGAGTAGGGTGGGAAGTAATTTAATTTTAAGGAAATTTTATACTAATTTAAAAATAATATTTATTAAAAGTTATTTTATAAAGTTAATTGTGTTAATTAATTTAGATTTGATAATTATTAATTTGATTGTTAATTGCTATTAGTTAATTAATTAATTGTTAATTAATTATGTTAAATAATTTAGTAATTTGGAGGTAACGTTTATAGGGGAAAATGGTGGGAGGTAAATTAATTTACAAAAATTAATTAATTGTTAATTAATGTTTATTAAATTGCTGGAGTGGGAATATTAAATTATTCCTCTCCGCTATCCAACGCTTTCCTTACTGTTCCACTCGCTGGAGTGGGAATAGTAAATTTTACCCTCCCGCTATCCAACGCTTTCCCTACTGTTCCACTCGCTGGAGTGGGAATAGTATATTTTACCCTCCCACTATCCAATGCTTTCCCTACTCTTCCACTCGCTGGAGTGGGAATAGTAAATTTTACTCTCCCGCTATCCAA
The DNA here is from genome assembly GCA_963921515.1 of Calotriton arnoldi. Taxonomy (NCBI): domain Eukaryota; kingdom Metazoa; phylum Chordata; class Amphibia; order Caudata; family Salamandridae; genus Calotriton; species Calotriton arnoldi. Next base: position 322,727 of record CAWUFW010012513.1, on the reverse strand, counting down.
CGTTTTCCCTACTGTTCCACTCCCTGGAGTGGGAATAGTAAATTTTAACCTCCTGCTATCCAACGCTCTCCCTACTCTTCCACTCGCTGGAGTGGGAATAGTAAATTTTACCCTCCCGCTATCTAACGCTTTTCCTACTCTTCCACTCGCTGGAGTGGGAATAGTAAATTTTACCCTCCCGTATCCAACGCTTTCCCTACTGTTCCACTCGCTGGAGTGGAAAAAGTAAATTTTACTCTCCCGCTATCCAACGCTTTCCCTACTCTTCCACTCGCTGGAGTGGGAATAGTAAATTTACCCTCCCGCTATCCAACGCTTTCCCTACTGTTCCACTAGTTGGAGTGGGAATAGTAAATTTTACCCTCTCGCTATCCAACGCTTTCCCTACTGTTCCACTTGTTGGAGTGGGAATAGTAAATTTTACCCTCCCGCTATCCAACGCTTTCCGTACTGTTCCACTCGCAGGAGTGGGAATAGTAAATTTAACCCTCCCGCTATCCAACATTGATGTAATTTTTTTTTTACAGATTATATATATATTTTATATTAATTTTATCATTTTAAAATTAATTTTAAGTATGTTTTAATTAATTATATTGATTATTTAATTAAGTTAATATTACTTTTAACATATTTAAAAAATTCGATATTTTTTACAAACTATATTTAAAACAATGATATTTTGTCTTCGATATTTTTGTACTTACCTGTTTGTAGATAGGGAGACCATATTTTGTCCATCGATATTTTGGCGACGATATTCTGTCTAGACGATATTTTGGTCGTCGATATTATGTCAGTGATCCACCACACTGGCTGTCTCCCAGGACCCCCACGAACAACACATGGCCTTCCAACGCCGTGTGTTAGAGGTCCAGGAGAAGATGGCTGATCAGGTGCGGGTGGGGTTCGACCTCATGGCAGCCAAACTTGATGTCATACATGGGTGTCTGATGCCCATCAGGGACCACTTACAGTCCCTAACGGACACCCACAGTCCGCTCCATGCTCTCCAACAATCCATGGCTGACATCGCTGGAGTCATGATACTGAGACAAGAACAACTGTCCAGTCAGAGTGGCTCCAGCGATGTCAGCCGGGAGTTGGGACAGATGCGGGGGCTCAAGGAGAATATGGAGCGGATGCAGGCGGAAAGAATGGCTGCCACAGCTGCACACCAGCGAGATGTGGCTGGGACCCTTAATGCCCTGCAGCACATTGTCATGGCATTGCTGCCTAAAGGCCTGGCGCAGATGAATGCTGCTGCTGCTTCTACATCCCCTGATGTGTCAGTGCCTCACAGTGCGGCAGGCAATCCACCTCCGGCCCCTGATGTGTCAGTGGCACACAGCGCGGCAGGCAATCCACCTCCGGCCCCTGATGTGTCAGTGGCGCACAGTGCAGCCGACATTCCACCACCACCCACATGTGTGGCACATGTGACATCAGAAGACAAAGATGCGGGTGAATCAACCTTACTGGTAAGGAGGAGGCAGTAGCATTCATCCCCGCCATATGGCCTGTTTCTGCTTGGTTCTGCCCTTTGCATCATCGCCTTCCACTGTCCCCGATACACTCTGCGACTCTCACCTTGGACCTCGACATGGACTGCCATATTCTCTTCCGATGTACTTGTCATTCCCTGAAGGACTCTGGCTGGCCCTCCATGGGCCAATAATTTGAAGTGGGGTTTGCATGGCCCTGTACTGCTCCAGCTGCAACACTCCCCTGGATGTGAATTAAACATTCAGAATCGCACAGATGTGTCATGTCTTTGATCAGTCAAGTATGGATGGATGTAGGGTCAGTGACGCCCCCTTACGTCCATGTTGCTCATGTCGTGGGACTTGAGTCACAGGGTGCAACATTGCCGATTGCAGTCCGTGTCGCGTAGACACTACAACAGAGACACAAGCATCAGTTACTTCCTTGTCCAGCCCAGAACTGAAGCACACCCAGAGCCCCGGGCTCATTGTTCACACCCCTACGCTGGACTGGCATACGCCAGCCCAGCCCACTCCGTTTACGCTTACTGGGGGGGGGGACAAAGCTACATGTCCCAGGTCTTCCCTGTAGTGATCTGCTGATCACTGGTCTAGTTGTCAGCATGCCACTCCCTGAGGGCTGGTTTACACCCACACCACACCCATCCAGCACAGGCGTCATGGGACATGTGACCCTGCCAATAAAAGGGGTCCACCACATCACATCCCCCACTGCCGGAGGTGACATGATGGCGTCCGCATCCATGGAACTCAGTCATGAGGGGTTCGTGACTTGCGTTGCACTGAGTTAGTGGCACCCGATGGCCTGCGTCCGGCACGGGCCTACCGGCACGGGGCCATGAATTGCGTTGCACAGGGTTAGTGGCACCCGCTGCACTGCGGCTGGCAGGGGCCAACTGGCACGTGACGATGACTTGCGTTGCACAGGGTTAGTGGCACCCGCTGCACTGCGGCTGGCAGGGGCCTACCGGCACGTGACGATGACTTGCGTTGCACAGGGTTAGTGGCACATGAAGAGCTGTGCGGGTGTGCAGCCTGCGATGATGCGTAGGCCTCGATGAGCCATCCTGCTAATCGTGCTCCGATTTGAATTGTGAGCCCAGCTGGACCGTAGTGCACGCCGAAGGCAGCAGTCAGCATACACATGACTCCGCGGTGCGGTGCCGAAGGGTGCGCTGGGGGCCGGTGGTGCGGAATCCAGCGATTGGCTAAGGAGGTTGCACCGGCACGTGGTGGGCCCTCTTGGAGACACGCCGGTGGTGGCAGGTGAGCATTTAGGCCTGGGTGCGCAGGGGCGGCCAGTCATCGCTGGGTGGCGGACCGGTCTGGGGACCAGGGCTGGGGTGCAGCAGGCGCACAGGATCACGCAGGCACCACTGGTCATGGCGGCGGCCTTGTGGCTGGGTGGGGGGTGCAGCCCTGGCAGACACGACCCTGCATGCAATGACGTGATGTGCGCTGGTTGGTTTGGGAGGTAGCCACCTCGTCTCCAGTGTGAATCTGCCCGTTGAAGGTGGTCGGCCACGTGTGTGTAGGCCTATGGACAGGTTATGGTGGAGACTGAGACACATGCAGTAGTCACTTTGGTGGTGGATTTGTGACGTGTGCATTCCCACAGTTGTGAGTTGTAGGATTGTGGAGTTGAGGTGTGTGGTGTGTTCAGTTGGTACTTGCCGATGGGCAGTGCATTACCATTGGTGCCATCCTCAAAGCACTGGTTGGTGGTGGACTTGCGGACATGTGGGAATCATGCACACTGCCTGGGGAGTTTGCGACGACATTGGTGGACAGGCCACGTTGGTCCACTTTTGTCTGCACATTGATGGCATGCGTGTGGTTGCTGTTGCGGTGATTGTGTGCAGTGTCGGCAGGGGGCATAAGTCGTACACGTGTGCTGTGAATTGCCCCCAACACGTGCGTGACGCCAGCTAGGGCGTAGTTCCCTTGCATGGTCTCAAGATGTTCCTGCGCAGTGTGGGGGGAGTAAGGGGCAGGGGTATCGAGCTGACACACACCGTGATGCCTTCAGGTATGATGAGTCCTGCATGATGTGACCGTAACAGCAGTTTGTGTGGTCGTTACCTTCCTTTTCATTCCTACGATGGTTACGACCACATGAACTTCTGTTACGGTCTTCTCATGCATGATTTATGATGCCTGTGAGCATTCCGGTTTGTCCAAGTGCAGTACACTGTACCAGATTAGGCATGTGACTATACGGAAGTTTGACCATTGTCACCATTTCTCCCACAGGTTTCTGAAGAAACGTTGCCCTGTTGAAGTTCCACGTTGGGAATGGAACGCGTTGGCTGAGCTTTTTGTTTTGTTTGTTTGTGTATTTGTAATAAAGTTCTGTTTTTATACTACTGTTGACTACTGGACTTCATGACCTGGCACACCCACATTTCGGTTACTACGATCTTGGGTCTGGGGCACGGAGGCGTCTAGCATGGCTGGCGTTGGGGTTGGTTGCGCAGGTACACTACGAGTGGAACTATTGTGTGGTGCGGATACAGGGGCCCGCTGTTGCTTTTGTGGACATGCATCCATGACCTGTGTGAGGGAGTTTGATGGGGCTGGCTGTGAGACTCCTCCGACTCTTGCAGTTGTTGGTTGGAAGGTACCAGGGGCCAACAGGTGCAGCACAGCCAGCAGCTTTGTCTGCGGGGGGATGTTGGTTGTCCGCTGTGTTGGTACCGTCAGCCTGTGGGCAATGTGGGTCAGGATGCGGGGGATGGTTGTCCTTTTGAGCCTGTGTTGGCCAATGGCTTCCTCTGGCGTTGAGTCTCTGGGGCTGGTGCGTTTTAGGGTCGTCCGCTGTCCTGCGCTGCCTAGGTGGTAATCCGGGGGGGTGGTCCGGGGGGACCTGGGAGTGGTGGCGGTGGGTGTTGTGGCCCTCTTGGTTCTCCGAGCTGCATGATCAGTAGCTCCATGGCATCTGTTGGTCTTCAGATGTGGCTCTGGGCTGGGCTCCCTTTCATACTGCAGGTAGTCGTCCTGCTTAACACCAGCAAAAGGCAGGTGTTAAATCCCTGCTGCTAACGCGCCTTATCGCCTGTTCTTGGTTCGCATCGCAGATCTGATTGTTCATTGAGAATCTCGCGAAGTGGTGTTTTCGTGTGTTTTTGCACGGGAACGCCTACTCTGCATATCATTAGCGTTAGTTGTCGCACTCATCCGTGGCGATGATTTTTGCGGTAGCTTTCGCAGGAAAACTGGCGATGTCGGCAGTTTGCACCAGCTTGTGAAAGGGGCGATAAATCTATCGCCACTTTTGCGGCGCTAAAGTGCCGATAAATCGGCGATAAGTCCTTGTGAATATGCCCCCAAGTGTTTTATCAAACTGCATTAAACAAAGCATGACAATGAGCAAGATCAAGTTACCACAAGGAAAAAGGAAAAGACCCATTACTTGCTAGTCACGGGGTGGGTGAATTGTGTCAAGGCTTCATGGGTGGGATAATACTCACCTCTGAGTCCTTAATAGAATTGAAACTTTCTGTTAAGATAGCTAGGAAACTTTTCAATCTATGTCAGGACTGGAAGCGAGGATTATGCTAGTTTAAAGCTTGCTCACCACAAGCCGTGCCATATCCAGCACAGACTTAAAGTAAAACCTTTTGAATGTAGACCAATCTGCCGCGTTCATAATGTCCTTCAGGCGAGCGCCCAAACTGACCACCTTTGAAGTCATCACTCCCGCGCTAACTGCATGCCAAAAGTCCAGAGGTCCACACCTGCCTCCTGCATGACCCATCAAACCCAGCGGGCTATGGTTGGGGAAGACACAGCCTTGTAGGGCTTTCTGATTGGAATCAAAAGCTGTCTCTCACCCGGAGGGCGAAAGTCCGCAGCCATGTCCTCATAAGCCTTGAGGCATTGAACGACACACAACTTAGGTGAATCAGGAAAAGATGGGCAATCAATGACCCTGGTATTGGACTTTGTCCTCCTGCTAATGGTAAACGATACTCCCAAAGGAATGCATCCCATAATGTCCAGGGCCCGCACTTCAGAGACACGTCTACAGGATACCAAGCATAGCAGCATGGCTAGCTTTGCCAACAGTGCTTTCTAGAACAAGAACCTGTTCAGTTGCCAAGAGAGGAAAGATTGAGAGGAAGATTCGCAGAGGGCCGAATACCTTGACTCTGGGGAAAGTGACAACCGAATACCATGCAGCAAATGTCAAACAAACGGGTGTTCCCCCACCGTGGAGCCATCCAGAGGGGCGTGTCCAACAGAAATGGCAGAACAGAATGTATTAATTGAACAGTATGCCAACCTTTCCTGTGCTAGATGACTGAGAAAATTCAAAATATCGACTAGCTCGGCGCCCACAGGATCGTAACTCTGTCGCACACACCAATGACACCATCACGTCCAAGTAGAACGATATCGCTTGTTGGTGCTGTCAGCCCAGGCCTTGGACAGGAGTTCCTCAGCTTTGAGCAAAAGACCTGGGACCAACCATTGACCCCTGAAATCCTCCATGCCATTAGATCCAAGGAGCCTTCCAGAACTAACCGATGGGGAAGGAGATCCGGACTGAGCAGAAGCGTCGGAAAGAGAGGGGAGTTGGATTTGAGAATCCCAAGAAAGTTCCAGAAGCAACAGAAACCAAACTTGAGACTTTCAAATTGGGATGACCAATACCACTTCCACCTGCTGATGCCTGATTTAGGCCATAGCCCTGGTGATGGCTAATGGTGGAAATGCGTAATCCTTCTCTGGCCTCCAATCCTGAAGGAAAGTATGCATGGCTGACGCTGGAGGGTCAGGCCTCAAGCTGAAAAACCAGGACAATTGATTTCTGGACACAAGAAGGTCCACTGAAAACGTGCCCCACTGGGACTGAAGCATGGCAAAGACCTCTGCGTTCAACTTCAAAACTCCAAAGGTTTGCATCCCAAAAATGACGCGACTGCGAGTTCGCAACCCGATTCTCCTGACCACGGAGGTACTCCGCCATGACCGAGATCTGGTTCCAGGCAAAATTGCCAAAAAGTGGTTGGTAGATCTGAGAGCATTTTGTACTACAATGCGGAGATGTTGTCCATCTTGAGGAGCACACATGATTGGATCCTTTCCCTGGTCCAGCATCAGACCGCAAATGAACCGGCCATGAGCTCCAAATAATTGATATGTAAAGTCTGCTCTTGCAAAGACCACACACTGCCTGTGGAGAACTTCCCACATTGAGCGCCCCAGCCTGATCTGCTTGCGTCGGACTCTATAAAGAAGTCTGGAGTGGAGCCGAAGATCGCTCTTCTGTTCCAGGCTTCCATGTGCGAAAGCCACCAACAAAGTTCCACCTGTGCCTCCTCAGATAATATGACTGCATGGGAGTATGAGAGTCCCTTCTGCAGGTGCTGCGCTGTTAGGCGTTGAAGAGCCCGATAGTGGAGAGGGGGCAGGCAGCCATCCCGACACCCCCATCCTCCTCCACCTAGGACTGGTCCGAGAAAATTGCCAGGGCTGCCTTCGGTTCCCAGTCTGGCCCTGAGGAAGAAGGATGAACACTCACCGGAATTGGTGCCTTCATCATATCCTTTGCCTCCATGTCCCCGGAAGCGCAGCCCCTGCCTCGATCGGTCCCTCTGAAAACCTGAGTAGGAAAAACCTTTTTATGGAAGCCTGTCCAGTGATGTGAATGTATTTACAAATGTGCCTAATACTTTGATAAAGGACTCCCCAAAGAGTCCCCCTTGAGCCACTGTGCCTGCCTCTGAATCTGACAAGTCGCCCAATTTGGGATCCACTTTTATTAGTAAGGAGTGGTGACGATCTGTGGAAAGAGCGCAGTTAGCACTTTCAATGAATATAATGGCGCGTTGCGCCCAACCTGAAAGAAATTCCGGTGGTGATTAAAGTTCCCGAGGACTTGGCACCCTCCGCTATGTCAAAGACCTTGGTGAGCAGGCCAAGAATGTCAAGGAGTTTATCCTGACATGCCCCTTTTTGAGATCCTTCATAAATTTGGCCAAGAAGGTGGCCATCCGGGGTCCAATTCCAGCATCAGGGTGACATTCCTTTTCAAAGAGGGGCGCGGGCATTCCACCTTAAGGGGATTCCAGGCTTCTTTGCCCAGCGGTGCCCTGATTCTGGCCGCCACGTATTTGGCCACTTTGGAAGAGGGGGACCACTCCAATGAGCGAGGGTGAACAATCTCTTCAAAGTTATCATCCACTGCAGTGGGTACAGTGCCTGGGCTTGGGGCTGGTGGAGAGGAGTGCCAGGGTCTCGAAGGCCCAGCGACATCATCATCATCATCATCAAGGGTGGTAGGGGAGGTAAAGTAACAGGATCAGGATCAGTCGAACACCAGGGAGGGATAGGGGGCTTGCTCTGAGCCAAGAAAGCCTCCTGTAGGCACTCAAAAGCATCATAATCTACCCCTGCTTCATGAGGCTGTTTAACAGGGACCAGGTCTGAGTCTTGTGGTGTGGGAGAGGTGGTGGCTGGGCTGGGGGGAGGGTGGGCATTTACTAGCTCTGAACATTTGAGCGCTATCTGTTGGGACAGGCGTTGTTCCATAGCGGCCATAGCCTCTTCCACTGCCCTGTATATAGAGGCATCCACCACCTCATAGAATTCATCATCCCATGGGAGAGAAGCTAGGGGATCCTCATCCCTCACATATCATCAGAAGTCTCCATGGTGAACCCAGTCAGTCAATTCAATAAGCTATATTCTATTTCTTGCAAGAAAATCATAAAAGCACATGATATCACACAACTTTATAATCAAGAAACTGCTTTAAACATCGTTAAAAAGCACAATTAAAAGAGAGAAGGGTGTATGGCGGCCCATAGCATAACAATTGAAATGTCTCTGCTATTGACACTCACAGTCACTCTCATGCAGAACCAAAGATTCTAATAAAAAGAAAGACCTGGTTATCCTCTAAGTACTGAGAAGAACTCAGCAAAATATGAGCCTCAAAGAACACTGATAAAGCATGTACTAATAATTTTCATGGTACCCCAGGCTTGTGCACCGAGACACATATGAGTATGTACGAATAATGCTACTGAGAACTTCTTACTCACTTGCCTACTTGCAACACCTCTTTATTGTGAGGGAACACCTGAAAGAAGACCTTGAGACAGCAAACTCTTCATGCATCAACCTCTGACCTGCTGGAAAAAGACACATCTCAAAACAAATTACTGCGAACACCCAAAAAGACTGATGGAGAATCCTGGGGGCATATTATCAAGCCCTTAATCGCCGCGTTAGCGGCACTTTTCTGCCGCTAATGCAGCGATATTTTTATCACACTATTAACAAGCTGCAGCTAACGGGCCTTAGCGTGAGTTTTTGGGCGATAGCGGACGTTTTTTAATCTCTAAGCATGTCAGCGATATATATCGCTAATGACATGCAAAGTAGGTGTTCCTGACTTAAACTCCATTGAAACAGTCGCAAACACAACTTCCCTCTATTATCAATGCCCACGAAGCGATAAGAAAAGTCGTGCTAACCGCGCTTATCGCTGGAATTTAAAGCCTGAAAAAAACTTGCCTTAACCATCTTGTCAATGGGGGGTGGATTGTAAGGTTAAGCACACACTTGCCTATTAGCAAGCTTTTCATTAGCGCAGTTAATTTAGCACTGGAATTCTCACGCTATTGCTGGTTTTAGTCGCTATCGCTGGATTTCCTATCGCCTTTGCGATACGCGTTGATAATACAGCGCTATCACGGCAAGGAAATCCAGTGATGGGCGGCGATAAAAAAAACGGCGCTATGCGCGCTTTGCAATAATTATCGCAGATCCTTGATAATATGCCCCCAAAAGTCCATTGACCGTGACTGTACTTGCTTGACCATTGAAGAATTGGATATTATTACACCCATCCAGTCTGGACCCTTTCATACAAGTCTAAACCTATTTGGACATCCAGCAGGATAACACTGTAGAGCTGATCCATTGTACCCCTTTCTGCACCCATGCATGCACATGCTACATGTTGATATATTGTGAAACAAACTGCATGAGTCCAAAGCACTTTGAAATGTCAAGAAAGTGCCCTTCTAGCACCATATAACATACTCTAAATAAATAAGTAAATACATAAATAAATAGCACTCACTCAAAAGAAACATTACACAAATTGATCCCATACATGAATGTTTATCCTGCCACGATGCACTGTTTCAATAAACTTTGCATTTCACTGACAGCAAATGTGCACTGCAATCCACATTCTTTCTTAGACATTTATATTATGAGATCCCAAAGCTTTGTTGAGAATAAATAATATTCAACACACACATTAGTTATTAGCGGAACTTAGGAAATACCCCTTGAGCCATAGAAGAGTCTGGTAACAGTAAGTAAGATTGTTCTATTGTTCTAAATTGGATATCTTTGACTTGTCATAATTTGATCCATGTCTTGCAGGTCACACTACATTTCAGTAGCAAGAGCTCATCTCACTGAGGTATTTTGCCAGCACTGCTGAATTACCAGGAATGCTGAGTAGGACATTCTTTGAATGCAATAGAATATATTTGCATGCAGCCAAAACACGCTTCTGGTTCTATGACAAACCATTTGCTGCAACAAATTATCCCAAAATACTGTCTTTACTATGCACACATCATGTCATGCAAGTTCAGATCTTAATCAATAAGCCAGACACATGACTTATCAGACTAAAGCTCCTGCTCCGGAGATATCATGTAACCTGAAGTTTAGAAGATGAAAGACTTTCATCCTTCTGGGCAGTAAAAAAGTATCATTGATTTGAATAATTATATTAATAATGATAATACTGCTCTCAGAAACGTGAGTGATTAGTAGACTGTATAAGCAACTATCTAGTCTTTTGTCCCAGTTTTGTATGAGTGTCTTTCAGACAGTGCTGTAAGAAATGGGGAGTACTAGTTGAGTGGGTGAGAACCCACCTCAAATATTAATCACAAACCTTGTTGGGGTGAACCATAAAAGTTGATAAATAAATCTGTGCTTAACTGTTAGAAATTAGGTTTCTGGTTGGATAGGGTTTGCACCTAAGCCAGGCACATCCCACCACTCTAGTAAGGGCAAGCAAGTTACACACCAAAGATAACCTGTGCTCACCCTCTGGTAAGCTTGTTGCAGAGCAGGCAGGCTTATCATCAGAGGCAATGTGTAAAGCGTTTGCACAAAACACACACCAGTAACACAATAAATACACCACAAAGGAGACTTCACGCACTGTAATATAAAATTTATAGTATATTGTACATAAAACATACCCCAACAGGGCATGAATCATAAAAACTGCGCATACTATGCAACTACTGAAATAGTACTCGTTATCCTGGCAATGTAAGAATGAAAAACAGCATACATATCATCAGGGCATGAAGTGCTGCAGTTTGGTTAGAGCAAGAAAACACACAAGTCACCATATCACCAGAATACCCTAAATACTTCGTAGGTAAGACTTATGTAGAGATACACATATGGAATCTACATATGAACATGACAACAGAGGGCCCAGAGCACCTGCGCTCCTATTAGTAGGAATATGGTAGATTTCTGAGCGTATCCTCAAACAGATTTATTTAGGCGTGAAACTCAGGCAGGAGGAACTTCTGTGTACCTACTACGTGTGATACAGTAATTCTAGCAAGTTCTTGCACCAGTGGTTTACACAATATACAACGGCCTCAACGAAGACGATAGGCAAATAAGAACTTCACTCAAACAGTGAGGAGCACAGTACATCGACGTTGGGACTGCCCAGGCTCAGTTCATGTAAACCCAACACAAGGCGTGCACTCGGTGGTGCAAGGCACAGCTCGATATGGCAGGGGCTACTTGGTTCTGCTGAATTTAGAAATAAAGTAAAGAACTGTGGGAGGCACGGCGCAACCTCAGAGACCTCCCGGGTTGGTGAAAATATAGAAATAAAGTACTGCGGGCTTGGGCGTGGCGAAGAGGGTAGGTGACGTGTAGGCACATGCAACTCGTCTTGGTTGCTTTGGCAACCGGGTGGGGCACCTCTGTCAGAGGTGTCCGTGAATCTCGATGCTGGCACTCCTAGCTGCTAGGACACTGGCGGGCCTGATACACGGCGCCCACGTTGCTGGGAGATGAGTTGTGCTGCTGAACGGTTCCAATCAGCAGGCGGGGCTGGTGTATGAGAGACGGACAGAGCCTCCCACAGTGCTGGTGCTAGGAGAGGGGGCTTTCTGAGGCTCATCAACCCAGATGCGCTGCTCCCCGACCACTCCTCATGGGGCAAAGCATGGACCTTGTACCACTAAAGCAGATGCTCACAAAAGCAGAGCGCTGAGCACCAGGCGGTTTCCAGGCATGCTCCTACAACATGGAGTGCTTGTTTTCAATAGTAGGGTGCAATGCTTGATTCACAAGGTCTCCGCTGCAACAGTCACAGCACGCTGAGCCCAGGGCACCCAGGCAGTGCTGTAATCAAGGCAACAAATATAGATCTTGCTGTGGCAAGGTCTTTGATATCTGTGAGACCTCAGGAGAGAAGGGGGCAAGCAAGCAAGCCCTTGAAGTCATTCTGGGGTCAATCCTTTGTTCCTTTTTGCTGGAAGAGGTCAGCTGGTAGCAGGACAGCTCAGCAAAGAGGCAATCCTTCCAGCACAGCATCCTTTACTCCAGCAGAGATTCTTTCAGGTCCAGTAGTGTACTGAAAACATGGGGTCAGAGCCCCTGTATTTATACTCAAAATGTCTTTGATCTAGGGGTGACAAAGGAACCCTTTCGAGTGTACAACAAACCCCTTTCAACCCAACCCTGGCTCCAGACATTAGTAGGGGGTAAATTAGCCCTTTGTATGAGGGCAGGATACAATCTATACAAATGTAAAGTGTGAACGCCCCTCTCGCTCGCAGCTCAGGAAGACCATCAGTATGCAGACGAATGCAGATGTAACCTTGTCACACCCAACCCTTCCTATGTGATGGCTGCCTGGAAAGTATTCACAAAGTGTAGCTGTCACCCAGGCCTAGACGTGGATTAGAGTCATGCTTCAAAGCACAATGAGTCATAAGCAGAGAGAATTGCCCACTTTCTAAAAGTGGCATTTCTGAAATAGTAATGTAAAATACACCTACACCAGTAAGCAGGATTTATCACCACTATTCCAAACATACCAAACATGGCAACGCTACTCCTTTCAGATCAGGCATGACCACTTAAAGATATGTAAGGGAATTCCTAATGCTAGCCTAGGAGAGCATTAGGCCTCACAGTAGTGAGAAACAAAATAGGCTGTTTGTCACTGGTAGGACATGTCACACAATAAAGGCACATGTCCTACCTTTTACTTATATCTGTCAAGCACTAGAAAGTCACCTGAGTAAATGTTTATTTATTCCTCTATGAGTGATTGTTCATCTCAAGCCTATCTATGGACACACAAAAAATTGTGATGGGATGTCCTCACACACCACCAGGTGTCATGCTTCATCATAGGACTCCCCTCGCTCTTCAAAAACCCGGTTTGATGAAGAGCGGGCCTGCACCTTATAATAAAGGAGGCACTTCTAACTATTGAACCCGTGATGTGAATATATAAAAACCAATTTGGTACATCAAAACTACCTTTTAATTTGAAAGAGATATCACTTGGTATTAAAAACCAGCGTGGAAATTAGGGAAACCAGTACCCCATCCTAACCTTAGACCGTAACATATGTGAGGACCCCAACCCTAGACTTACCAACACTATCCTCATCAGCCAGGCTAGCTTGAATTCATTGTGTTTGCATTGTTCATCCTAAGTTGGCAGGGTATGCCCAGACGTGGGTCCCTTCCTCACTTTGCCACTGGATTTAAGCTAGCCTGGCTGATGAGGGGTGTTAACCTGAAACCGGTCCCAGGATGCTTGTTTCCGGTCCAGGGAAGACATGGCTTGGCAGTTCAAGGATGACTGTTCCCATGAGGAACAGGGTCAAGACTGATTTGTATATGGCTGGGTCTGAACTGGGGTGGCGAAGTGAGCTAAAGAACGATGATGGATTCAACCCAGATCTGTGACTGGAGGTGAATGTCTGAAAAGTTTCAGCGCTCCGTCTATCATCTCCTTCTGTTTGCACTGCATATATTCTACCATCGACAACAAAGGTAAGCAAAACCATTCCTCTCCTGATAGTCTCTGCATCATCTCCAAAACATGATTTGAGATTTCAATTAGTGTACAACTGTGTTGGATATAACAGCACCTATGCTAAGTGTTAAGACAGTGCATCGAAAATGTTTTGTATCAAACTTTTCATGACTTGAGAATCTCCCAGGGTTATCTTGAGGAAGTGAGATGCTGTCTCATATGAGAAGTAGGAGAATGGGGAAAACAAAGGCAGCCTTTGGCTAATTGTGACAATCCTGTTGCTGATGGTTAAGCACAGTCATATTTATCTACCAAATATTCCTTAGTTCCTTTTGCCTACATGATGGTTATTCTCACTCTTTGAGACCTATAGTAGTGTTATAGTGTAAGGCTTAGATACTGTCCTCGTGTCTAATACTCAACATCTAAATCTAAATATTTCACTGCTGAGAGTAAAATGGGCCTTTGGATGGATTGACATTCTCAATTAAAGATAGACATGTGCGCTGCGATCTATAGCAATAATTGTTTCCACCTCTATATGGGAGTGCTTGGCAGTGCAACTTTTTCTCTTTGTGTACACAGTTGCTAAATGATAGTGGAGGGGAAGTATGACAGTGGACTTAAGGGATACAGCTAGTGTTCATGTTAGCATAAGATGATTGATGGCAGATATTTCAGGTTAATGAAGGTGGCAGGTAATGCAATGGTTGGAAGGGTCATTGGCATGTTGGAATAACCTCTATGGGTTGCATGGATTCATTGGCCACGCAAATATATGGGCTTTTTCACAAGCCCATTGCGCCGCAAGTGCGTCACTTTTTTGGACTCACTGGCGGTGCAGTGTGCCTGCCCATATTTACAAGGCCATGTAAAGCCAACCTGTGTGGCTTTTTATGGCCTTGTAAATATGGCCCCCTTTCACACATTACTCTGCGTAACAGGAGAGTTCCATGGGTGTTGCTGTGGGTGTTTCCAAGCAACATCCATGGAACCTGACACATTCCCAGATTTACAAGGTTTTGTAAACCTGGGAATGTGTCAGATTCCTACACCTCCCCAGGGGAGGTGTAAGGAAGGTGCAATGAGGAGAAATGCCTTTATCTCTTCTCACTTTTCCTTTTTCTATGTGTGCTGCGTTCTGCAGCACACATAGAAAGAGGAAAACACCTCTGGTGATTATTTTTGTGCAGGAAGGTACACCTTCCTGCACAAAAACAATCACTCCTACATCGCAGACACCCTTACACCATGACGCAAGGGTGCCTGCGTTGGCGCATGGCAGCCCATTGTAACTTGTAGATACGGCGCATTCGTGCCCTTTTCTTTTGACGCATGTCAGCGCAGCAGGAAGGCTTGCTGTGTTGCCATGCATCAAAATATTTTAAATGAGGCCCTTGGTGTTCTGGGATGAATGCACATGTATTGAGATTCAGAGGTATTGGATAATTCATATTTGAGATCCATTGTGCACCTACGTTACTGAAAGGCACAGTTGTCTTGATTGCCCTCCATCCCCCTTTGCCCCCCTCCCCCGTTATGCACAAGTATCCTCTTGACACCCCAAGAATCACATATTTATATACATGAATAATTACACGTCACCCACCCCTACTTATTACACTTATTTCCTTCCTTCAAAGCAAGTGTATGTATCTGTCTTCCAGGGATAATAACAGTGTCCCGCCTTGTCACCATTCCTGGCATTGGCATGGCTCAAATATGTATCACTTAGAACACAATTTGGATAAGACTTAGGAATGTTTATAGGGAATGTGACATCAGTTGATGTACGGAACAATGGTGGCATTTCATTATGTGACAGGGTAGGAGCAAGTAAGGGATATATGGAAGTAATAAATACATTCTGCAGGTGACTATCTGTTTCAGGGATAGAGTCAAATATGGTAAATGTAGTGTAGGAAAGGATGACATTAGAAAATTGGCAGGCAAATGGAGCCTTGTATCTGATAAATATGTTGTCAATCTTCCTACCCAATGACAAAAATGCAATTGAGACAAAATACATGTTGTAATGTGGAAAGAAGTTTGTCTCATGGTGAAGAAGAAGTTGCTAGTCATGATAAGACAGTTGAGGGTCCTGAGTATCTGAGATGCATATAGGACATGTTGGATGTTAAGACCTATTTAATATCATGATTTATTTGTGGAGTCTCTGGTGGTGGATTCAGACATCAAGTACTTTGGATATGAACATGTGGCATCGAAATCTTAATTCATGTTACGTATCATTAGCTATGTAAAAAAAAGAATTTTGAAAACACTGAGCCATAAAAGCATTCCCAGGCCAGGTATTAGGATTAAACAAAACTGAGAAGCATATGTACATGTACATTGGCAAAGTAACATGGGCACTTCCTGCAGCCAATAATTTAGTCTGACAGCAGAATATGTACAGCATAGTCTGCACATACATCTCTTCACACGCAGCAATAAAAGAGTATGTTTTTCCCATGCAGTTTTCTGTGTAGTTACAGTCCTTTCACCCAAATACATGCTTTCCTTTTAAGACTACTCCTGAGATGCCAATGTCATACACCCTGAAGAGAACTGTAGAGTGGTCAATGGTCAATGGTGTCGAAGGCAGCTGACAGATCAAGTAAAATCACTCCACGACATCACCCTTGTCTATAATTATATGCAAATCATCCAGGCTAGACACAAGGGCCAACTGTGTACTTCTGCTCAATAGAAAGCCTGGATGATAGCTAATTAGGCTTGTTAGTAGGGGTGGGCAGAAAACTCCGCTCCACCAGCGTAGCGGATAAAGCCAGCCACCCCGGCTCCGCGGCCCGGTCCCTGCTTCTGAAAGCAGCCAGGCCGGGGAGAGCCTCCCCGGGCCCCGGTGGACCCCCGTCCCCAGCGCCCGGACCCTCGGCTGGCTTGTAGGATGGGGGGCTCCCACACCCCGGGGCCCGCCGGACGGAGCACGAGCCCCGGACCCGGTCCCAGCTTCCGAACCCTAGCCAGGCCGGGAGAGCCTCCCCGGGCCCCGGTGGACCCCGACACCAGCGCCCGGACCCTGGGCTGGCTTCCAGGATGGTGGGCTCCCGCAGCCTGGGACCCTGGGATGCAGCACGAGCCGCGGGCCCGGTCCCAGCTTCCGAACTCTAGCCAGGCCGGGGAGAGCCTCCCCGGGCCCCGGTGGACCCCCGACACCAGCGCCCGGACCCTGGGCTGGCTTCCAGGATGGGGGGGCTCCCGCAGCCTGGGACCCTGGGATGCAGCACAAGCCCCAGGCCCGGTCCCAGCTTCCGAACCCTAGCCAGGTCGGGGAGAGCCTCCCCGGGCCCCGGTGGACCCCCGACACCAGCGCCCGGACCCTGGGCTGGCTTCCAGGACGGGGGCTCCCGCAGCCTGGGACCCTGGGATGCAGCACGAGCCCGGGCCCGGTCCCAGCTTCCGAACCCTAGCCAGGCCGGGAGAGCCTCCCGGGCCCCGGTGGACCCCCGACACCAGCGCCCGGACCCTGGGCTGGCTTCCAGGATGGGGGCTCCCACACCCTGGGACGGAGCACGAGCCCCGGGCCCGGTCCCAGCTTCCGAACCCTAGCCAGGCCGGGGAGAGCCTCCCCGGGCCCCGGTGGACCCCCGTTCCCAGCACCTGGACCCTCGGCAGGCTTGCAGGATTGGGGGCTCCCGCACCCTGGGACCCTGGGACGGAGCACGAGTCCCGGGCCCGGTCCCAGCTTCCGAACCCTAGCCAGGCCGGGGAAGGCCTCCCCAGGCCCCAGTGGACCCCCGTCCCCAGCGCCCGGACCCTCGGCTGGCTTGCAGGACGGGAGGCTCCCACACCCCAGGGCCTGCCGGATGGAGCTCAAACCCCAGGCCCGGTTCCAGTCCCTGCTTCTGAACCCTAGGCCAGGCCTGGGAGAGCATCCCTGGGCCTCGGGTGGAATCACTCCTGTCCCCAGCCACCGGACACTCGGCCTGCTTGCCGGACGGGGGTCTCCCGTACCCCAGGGCCTGCCGGACGGAGCTCAAGCCCCGGGCCCAGGTCCCAGTCCCAGTCCCAGCTTCCGAACACTGTGCCAGGCCTGGGAGAGCCTCCCCGGGCCCCGATGGACCCCCATGCCCAGCGCCCGGACCCTGGGCTGGCTTGCAGGATGGGGGCTCCCGCACC